>VNWV01000022.1:0-253940 GCA_009801085.1 Lasiodiplodia sp. COLG20 | reverse complement strand
CCTAACCCTAACCCTAACCCTAACCCTAACCCTAACCCTAACCCTAACCCTAACCCTAACCCTAACCCTAACCCTAACCCTAACCCTAACCCTAACCCTAACCCTAACCCTAGCGTCTCTAAGAAACTAGATTCTAGTAGTGTTAGGCTTTCTAAAACTAGTTTCTAAGAGTCTATAGTTTCTAGAATTCTTCGAAGCCTAGAAGGTTCTTCTTAGAATTAAAGGTTTCTCGCTTAGCTTCGGGTGACTAAGGCTAGAAGGCGGGTTATTATAAGTTCTAATTAGAGTCGGTTAAGTTTAATGTTTTCTTTCTTATTTTGTTTTAGAAGCGCCGGGAATAGTTCTAGTTAGTTAAGAGTATAGTCGTAACGTCGGCTAAGAGCGTCGGCTTTTTTATTCTCGGTTTCTTTTTAGTAGATAATTTTAAAGTTAAAAAAGGCGAGTTATTCCGCCTATCTAATTTATCTTCGATTAAGGATTTTTATAGTTATAAAGGCGTCTAGGTTTTAGTAGTCTAAGTATACTATTATTTCGAAATTTACTCCTTCGAGGTAGTGTCTTCATTCCTTAAAGATAATAATAATAGTAAGAAGCTTTTTATCGTAAATATCGTAATTAAGTTCTACTAGAGACATTTTTTTAAAGTAAAAAGCTACGAAGTAGAGCCGTTCTTAGTCGTCTAGCTAGCTAAGATAGGCTCTAATAGCGTAGTTAGATATATCTATTTCTAGATAGATAGACTTATCTAGGTTAAAGAGAGCGAGAATAGGTACTTCTATAAACGCTCTTTTAAGTAGCTTAAAGGCTTTCTATTATATTTTTTACTAATTAAAACGGGTATTCTTTTAAGTAAGACGGGTTAAAGGTTTAGCTAACTTAGCGTAGTCTTTAATAAATCGACGATAGAAGTTAGTAAAACCTAAGAAAAATTAGGCCTCTTAAAGGTTCTTAGATACGGGCTAGTTAAGAATAGATTCTACTTTCTTAGAGTCTATTATAACCTCGCCAGGTCGGATGATAAATTCTAGAAATTCTACTTCTTAGGCGTAGAAGGCGTATTTCTTAGATTTAACTTATAGCTTTCTTTTCTATAATTTCTTTAATATCTTTACTACGTATTTCTAATATTCCTCTAGAGTTTTAGAGTAGATTAGAATATCGTCTAGATATACTATATAGAAGACGTCTAGATATTCTCGAAGAGTATCGTTAATTATAGTCTAGAAGGTTACGGGGGCGTTAGTAAGCTCGAAAAATATAACGAGATATTTAAATAGTCTAAAGCGACTTTACTAAATAGTCTTCTATTCTTCGTTTTTTTTAATTTTAATTAAGTAGTAGCCGTCTCGGAGATCGAGCTTAGTAAAATACTTAGCTTTTCTTAGACGGTCTCGTAGTTCGTTAATTCTAGATAAAAAATAGCGGTTCTTAATAATAATATCGTTTAGAACTTAGTAGTCTACGTATAGTCGTAGCTTCCCTTCTAGTTTCGATACGAACAAAATAGGGAAGGCTACTAATAACTAGAATAATTAGATATATTTTTTTCGTAGATAGATCTCGATATATTTCTTAAGCACCTATAGTTCTTTTTTAGAAAGGGAATATAAGAGGTCGAACTTAGATAATATTTCTAATATTAAAGATATTTTATAGTTCTATAGTTAATATTCTAGTAGAGCGTCTTTCTATTTCTCTATAAAGATGTCGAATTTTCTATATTATAGAGATACGTTATCTAGAAGGTTTTCTATATTAGTAGTATTAACTTATTATAGATCGTATTTTATACGTTCTCGGGGTTCTTAGAGTTTTTAGAGTCTATAGATTCGTTTTCTAAAAAGATAGGCGATTCTATAAACCTACTAGACCTCTAGAGATTACTAAGTCTTAATTTTAATTTCTTAGAAGGTAGTACGCACTTAGAAGATTCTAGTAGAGATATCTTTCTTTACTTTCTTTCTAAGAGTCTTCTTAGAGATCTTACTAACTTATATTAGCTTACTTTAAATTGCTTAGAGTTATACTAATACTACTATAATACTAAATAGCTACTACGTCTCGTTCTTTTCTCTAGACCTAAATTTTACTTCTTCGAATTTCTAGTTAATATATAGTTTCTACTTTCGAAGCTAGAGGCGTCCTAAAATAATATTATATTCGGGGGTTTTTATAATATCTAAATATATTCTTTCTCGGTGTTTTTCTCTAGCTAGCACGAGTCCTTAGATTTTTATAAATATTAACCCTTCTTTATATATACTAGATAAACCATCTACGGTGATAAGTTTATAGAGATATTTCTTTTCTTAAAACTTAATATTATATTTTTCTACGAAGCGGGGATTAATATAATTATCTCTATTAGTTAAGTCGATTAGAACGCGGGCTCGACGTCTATTAGCGAGTATATTAATAATAAGATACTTAGTATACTCGGCTAGAGGTTCTTTATCGTCCGTAGTATACGTATAAGAGAGTTTTTCTTTAATATTACCGGTCGTTATTATAGTTATTTAAAGGAGCGCCGGAGACTATACCTCTACCCATCCCTAGATTAGAGACTATTTTAGTTTTTTACCTCTAGCTAGTATCTATAGGTCTCTTTTAGTTTACGGTAGCTTTTATATTCGTCGTTAGTATAATCGGTCTAATACTACTTATCGTAGGATTTCTCTACTTTTATTACTTACGTAGCTAAGGTTTAGCGTATTATCTTATAGCTACTCTTATATTAGTAGGTATAATATCTCTTCTTACTATAGTAGAGATATAGGTCTTTCTTATAGCGTTAATCTTTTTCTTCTTAGAATAGAGACCCGTTACGTCTAACGCTATTAAGGTCTATAGATTCGTCGAAACTCGTTATATTCTAGATTTAGTTAGAGTTAGCTATAGGGCGGTTCGACCGGGTCGCTTTTCTTCGACGGTCGTATAGCTGAGTGTCGAATTAGATGGCGATACGAACCACCTTCTAGTATAAATTAGATAGCTTAGTTCTAACGAACTCGTTCTTAATATAGTCTTTTAGTCCTTCGTAATATAATATTTTAAAGACGTTATCGAGCCATTAGAGTTAAGAGATATAGAGTTAAAACTAGATAGTATAGATTACGGCGGAGCTAGTTTATCTAAGAGTCTAAATTTAGTATGTTATATCTTAGTATTAGTCCTTATCCTCGAACGTTTCTCTAAGGGTTTTAGTAAAGTTACTATAGCTATAAAAAAGTTATATAGTTTTCTTATACTGGTCTATTTTTCTGAAGTCGTCCTAGTATAGTTTAAACTACCGAGCGGCACTTCTACAGAGATATAACCTAGTAAAGAAGATTTTTTAGATGTCGTTCTAGAAAGTCGTACCGAATAAGTAGAAGTAGGTGTATAGTTACCGTAGAAATTCGTCTAGTTTTTCTTAAATACTATCGAAAACATCAGGTTTCTTAACTTTAAACTTCGGGTTTTATACCTATATAGAGGTAGGTAGAACGGAAATAACTTTCGTAGTAGAAGATTACTCTTAGGGTCTAGTAGTATAGTTAACTAAGAAGATCTATTCTCTAATAAAGTATTCTAGTAGAACTATAGTATAGTTCTCGAAGGCGTTAGAAGAAATTTGGAATTAATTAACGTCGTAGATTAGAGAGGTAATTTCGGCGGCGTAGGCCTCTAATATAGTTATACGGGTTTCTATATTAGGTTCCCTAGAGATTATTAGATAGATATTTTAGAGCTACTTCTCCGTATTAAAGAGAGAGACGCGAATCGTAGTCTAAGTTATTATAGTTACTTTTCTTTCGGGGATCTTACCTTCGGTGCCTATAAGAGAGTAGTTAAAGTATTACGCTAGAACTAGAATAGAAGTAAGATAAAGAGTATAAATAGTCGTATAGCGTTAAAGGGGTTTACTACTACTACCTAGAATGTTACTAGATACTATACTTAGAGAGTAGTAGCCGTAGTCAGATAGAAAAGATAATAAGAGAGGTATAAGATAATAATTAGAATTAACTATAAAGATTTTATCTATTTATAAATAAGTATATTTTATATACTATAATTAGCTACTAGTTAGCTAGACTATAGTGTTAGTATAGATAGTAGGGTGGCTAGTAGCTAAAAAAGATCTACTTCGTAGGGTTAGACTATTAGCCATCTAAATAAATTAGATACGTCCGAGGTTTTAGTATAAAATAATCCGGTCCGCCTATAAGTTCTACTACGCCGCTTAACCCGCATCCTAATTCCGTAACAATAATATATAAAAAAGTTTTTTAATTTCTTTTAGTATAGATTTTAAACCTCTTTATAAAATTTAAAAATATATATTACGCTTTTATATTAAAGATATTACGAAGACTAAACGAAGATAATATAAGCTATAGTAGATATACTTAGTTTACTACTTATATAGACTTATATTCTCTATATTTTATTACTTTAGTATATCTAAAGATTAAAAGATAGTTAAGAGAAATAGATTTATATTAAATTTATCTAATTTATTAGTTTCGTTATATAGTAACTAGCCGTAAAGCTATAAAATACTATCTACCGTATAAGAAATTTTAGTTATTATTACTCTTATCGATCTAAGCTTAATTATAAAACAAATTAGAGTTCGCGTCTACCTCTTATAAGGTTAAGTAATAGTGGCTAGTAGAATAAGAGATAGGCACGATCTTCGCCTTAAATTCTACGCCACTAGACTAATCTCTAGGGTTTAGGTTATCGGTGTTTATCTAGACAGCCCAGGAACCACTACTACTACTAGAGGTGGCGAGGAAGTTGGTACCCTTTAGCTGAAGATGGTCGCCGTGGACAGCCCAACCGCTTTGCTCGATGCGGTTGGGATTGAGGCCCGCAGCGGCTGCGGCATCGCGAGTGTACTAAAGGATGCCCTAGCCCATTCCTAAACGGTCCCTGTAGAGTTTCTGTGCTGGCGGATCGTTGTACAGAAACAGGTCATCTCCTTTGAGCTGGAATATTGCAGGTTGCTCGTGAGATTTGAGGTGCAGGCCGGATTGGGTTGCGGTGATGGGACTGTTGTCGATGGGGGAGCCCGGCTTAACGGCGACGAGAGTGAAGTTCTGGACCATTTTGGCTATTGGCGATAGCGGCGTTTGCTAGTGTGTAATTTTATATTTCTGCAAGCTGGCTGACTGTGAGCTCCACGGTAGCAGTGCATTGCGGACTGCAGATTTTTATATTAACTTCATGGCTTACCTCCCTTTTCATGTGCAAATACATCTATACCAGAAGCGGTGATTAAGGTTCAGCATCCTGGAACCCGACGGAAATACCACTGTAGATGACTGGCTCTTCACGCGATGCTCGCGGGCCGATCCATGGAAACTCCCAGGGAACTGATGATTGACCCCGCCTTCCCCACTCGCCAAGAGCTGAGCTTGATTTTTCAGGGCTGCAAAAGTATAGCACCACACGGGAAGAAAGCCCACTAGTATACATCAGGTATAGAACCTTCTTAGTTACTGAAAACTGCGGCGATTGTTCGGACCTATGTAGCCATATTTTCGGTATTACTTAACCATGTGGCAGCCCTAATTATTGCTCACTTAAGGAATTGTGAACACCATGAAAGGAGAATGCTCGGTAATCTAGATCCTACATATGTAAGCTGGCGGTTTGCAAATTTTTCAAGGAGTAAGGACTAAGAGTCAGGCAATCTACGAAATAAAAGAACTTCATTTGCCAATTTAGACTTAACATATCTACTACCACCACAATCACGCTGTTGCCGAAGCTCAATCAGAGTCTTTCGCAACTTTGAGGACAATGCGCCCCATAATATCTCCCTTCTGGAGTTCTTCATACACTGCGGGCAGGTCTTCGAAGTTGCGAACTGAAACCTTCGGTTTGATAACTCCACGCCGGACAAGGTCGACAGCCTCCAAGCATTCCTTGAGAGATCCTACAAGATTGCCTGTGATGTGAAGACCCTTGATCACAATGGCACTTATCGGAGTTTCAATGAAGCTCTTCTCAGGAGGAATTCCCACACAACTCAGCGTGCCACCAACTTTCAACATGTCGGCAGCCTGAGCGAAAGCCTTAGGATTTCCGGCAGTTACGATGACAGCGTTTGCCCCACCATTTGTGAGTTCTTTGACCTTCTGGACGAGGTTGGGGGTGGTTTTGAAGTCGATGTATTCGCTCGCACCGATGGACTTCACAAATCCGCCTTTTTCGAGGCCACCATCAACAGCGAGGACCAGTGCTCCTTGGGCTCGGGCGTACTGAACTAGGATTCCCCATGAGCTTGTGATTTGAGAGTGCGAGCATGGGCTGCTGTGTGCAATCAGGGCGCATACCTGCCAAGTGACCCAGCCCACCACCTGCTCCAACAACCACGACCGAGTCCCCCGCTTTAATATTCGCGTTTTTGACGGCCTGAATCAAAAATCAGTCGGCGTGCCATGGAGAATGAGTATTCATGTGTCTCACCTTGTATGACGTCAGGCCGGCGCACAATACCGGTCCCATGATAGCCGGATCGATGTCATCTGGAAGTAGGGTGAGGTATCCCGCGTCCAGAGCGATGTACTCCTGGAAGCTGCCGTCCTCGTGATGTAGGTGATTTGTGCTTTTGACGCAGTACTGTTCGGTCCCGGCCAGGCAGAACTCACATCGTCTGCAAACCCGGCTTGCAAATCTGATGCCAACAAAACTACCGATCTTGATGTCTTCATCGCAACCCGGTCCCAGTGCGATGATCCTTCCAATTCCTTCATGGCCACCAACGTGCGGAAGTTTAATCTTTGTTATCGGGTTCCCCTCCGGCCCAGAGGCGGTCCCAGCCTGGGTATGAAGATCTGTTGCGTGTGTCAATTGAGCTTTTTTGTGAGCTGCTTTGAGAATTTCGCTTACCGCTCTGACAGACCCCCGTGTAAAGCACTCGCGCCAGAACCTCATTGTGCCCAGGTTGGGGGACCGGATAATCGTGAACAAATTTGACTCCAGCGCCCAGCTTGGGGACGGTGGCTGCGGTTTGCGTTTTCGGGATATTAGGGACTGACATTTTAATAGGGATGAGACTGCGTGCAGTAGAAATGAAGTGTATGTCAGGGTGTGTTGCGTTGGGGGTTGCGAGGTAACGGGAGGCAGCCAGCTTTTAACCAATACAAGTCTTGAGATTAGAGGTTGGTGTTCAGAGATCTGAATTAATGATGGAACCCGGGCGTACGGTACGTGGAGTATTTGCGGACAAATTCAACGCTAAACGATTGCATGTCCCACTGAGATCTGATGCTTCTGGAACGCCTTTTGATTTGTCGCGATGACGTTCTGTGTGCCCATGCACCCCACAGCGGAGTGTCAGCAGCGTCTTTCCCCGCTTTTCTTTTCCTGGGACATACCCCGCCAACCCACGGACCTGATGCCACGCACTTCGATTGTTGAACCCCACATGCTATTTCTCCATAATAGGTCCGCTGGCCACCTTTGTATGTTCACCGTATTTCTCCATAATAACTCCGCTGGCCGCCTTTTTCTCTCAGACGAGGCGTAGGCCGGCGTCAACCGTCCCTGCACTTACCACGCCCAGTCAATTCATCTCAGGTTTGACACGGCACAATTTACCCCTCTTTAAATCTACGTCAGAACCCCGCTTCTAGGGCATGGCGAAGAGATCCTGTGACTACTGTGTACGACGCAAGACAAGATGCGACGGTGGTCTACCATGCCGAAAGTGCATAGAAGCGAAGCCGCCACTCGAGTGCACATACCTCAATCCGGTGCGGAAACGCGGCCCAAAGACTACAAAGCTTAGGCGGCCGCTCCATGAAAGGCGGCGTTCTGGAGATGACTCTTCTGGGATAGAGTTTGTGGGACGCCATCGCATTTCCAATTCCGATGAAGCTCCCCTGGCGAACAACCGTCTCACAGTTCCTGCAAGATGCTGTCACACAAGTATCAGGCGGTTACATACATCTGTCTTTATCCCAGTCGTTGAGATCTACCGCTCTCGGATGTACTCGGTCTGGCCTGTGCTTGATGCACCCAACCTCATCTCCAAGCTTGAGGAACCCGGATCGCATGGCACTCCAGATGTGGAGATTTACACGTTGGCAGCGGCATTGTGCGCTGCCACCATGGCTCAATTGGATCTGGAGTCAGTGAGAAGCGGCCCCGACAGTGTCGACAAGGCCTACATGGAGGGAGAATGTTTACGGGCCCGCAACACTACCAGCTATCGTGAACACCCCTCAGTAGAAGGTATTCTCACCTCCTTCTTCCTTCACGTGTACCACGCCAAGATCGACAACCGTAACGCTGCCTTCATGTTTCTTCAAGAGGCTATTTCCCTTGCTCGATTGCTGGGTCTGGACGACACTGGCTGTGATTCCAATCTGCCCAATGAGAATAGTTTGGATCCGCAGAGATATCAAAAGCAAATGATTTATCTCTTGCTATGGGTAAGCGAAAGGTTCTGTCGCCGTCACAACGTTTCCAACACTTTCCGAATACAGCTTTGAACTAATCTTTAATAGAGGCTACGCCATTCAGCACGATCTACGGATTTCCATTCAAGATACTATGAAGCTACCGTCGGGCGGTTGTCGTGGTTATGATATTCACGGGGAGGGCTTGGTTGAGTTGGCGAGCCTCTTTGCCGCCTTTGATTCTGCGTTTCATCATACACCAGGCCATGTCCCAGGGCTGTCATCTTCGTTGTCCGACAAAAGATTGCTCGTTGCAGTCCAAAATTCACTTGCCATGAATAGACCTCGGCCAACATGCTATGATCCGGTGCGACGGGCAGACTACTGTATCACGAAGCAGTGGATGAAGGTTCTACTATGGCAGCAGGCGATGTCTCGGGGCTTACTGTCATCGGTATCAGATGTTGAGTCGATGAACTTTCTATTCCCATCTCTTGTTGCGCAAGACCTACTCGCTTCTGTTGAAAAGATCTCCCACGGTGATCTTCTACCCTTGGGAAGAGATCAGGTAGGTATCCCCACCGATATAATGGAAATCTCTTGGCTGATTATCACAAAGTTGGTCAAGCTTTTTGAAATCACAAATACCCTTGCAGACGTGATCCTTTGCGTCCCTGCTGCTTCAATTTCCCCATACTCTTCTCACGAACACCTCGGTCGTCATTCCACCCGTCATCCCCATTACCGTCCCCACAACGAGGAATGCTGCCGCTTTGGCCCCGCAGACTTTCTTCACGGTTTGTACCAAACCATGTTGCCGTTTCTAAAAAATGACAGAAGGCTCAATTGCATCCTACGTGAAAAGGCTGCGGAGGCATTGCTTCGAGCGCCAAACAGGGTTCTTCCGAGGAGCATTGGGGATTTCCCCGGAGGGAATCGGTGGAGCATCGAGTACAAGACTTATGACAGTATGTACAATAATATATAGCATCGACCACGTTTATTAGCATTACGATTGTATGCACATCTACCCACCTACGAATATTGTAGGGATAATTATGTTCGTAAATTTCAGTAGCAACCGAAATCTGCTAGAGAATCCACCCTTTCAAAGTCAACGATCCATTACACGCCAAGTATTCATACACTCCGTCCGCCATTTAGCATTTCCTTCACTTGCGTTTCATCCCGATCTTCGTCCATTCCAGGCCACAGTACCATCTTTCGAGCAATGGCCCTGATTTGAGCTCCCGCAACAAAAAGCCACACGACAACCAATGCGACTGTCATTACGCTGGTAACCCAAAGTATAGCCTCACTGTCCAACTCTTTGCCTATATTGATAGTGGCGACCGTGAAGCCCACATTCGGAAAGACGTAAGCCCACCAGGTGGGTGTCCAGCGAACTCTGGGAACCGCCATCAGACACGCTGCCAGCGCCAGGCCGAAGAACCAGAATGCCAAGCCCCACAAGAAGATTGCAGCCCAGGTGGAGAGGACAAGCAACAAGTCCTGTGCTCCAGGATGCGTAACGGCAAAGTACCCGTGCGTTTGTGGGAGTGCCTTAGCATTGGAGATCAATGCCAGTGCCGTAAAGCTAGGCGGCCCGACCATCATGAACATGGAAGCGCGGTGCTTTCGCGGAACCAAGCCCGTCTGGAATAGGCGCAGCAGATACAATGCCAAGACCGCGGAAAACATCATCCAGCCAAGTCCTTGGAATGCTACGCCGGCGGCGATGATGGGGAGCGCGTGGTTGGGAGGCTGGTGTGCGGCGATAATTCCAGATAGTGTGCCGCCCAGCATGACAGGGAAGATTGGGAGGACCCAGCTGGGTGCAGCGCCGTCAGCCTTAGACTTTGCATGGACAGAAGGCGTGCTGAAGAGTACGAGGTACAGCAGGATTGCGATAAGTAGGGCGCAACCTGCGTAGAGCCAGAAGATGACACGAAGCGCAGTCACGAGCCAGGGTCCTGTTCCGGCCATTCCATAAACCTGACTGTTGCTGATTATTGTCGAAATGCTCAGCCAAAATGTGGGGAAGAAGAAAGCTTCAGTGGAATCCGTCAAAGAAGCCTTCAGAGCACGGGGGCACAGTATAAACCGCGTGATGATAGAGGATACCAGGATCACAAAGAGGACGAGATTGAAGATGAAGACAACTTTGCCAATGGTTTCAAGGCCGGGGAACTGGTGTGGTGTCTGGCCGATAACCATGGCCAATCCACCTGTGCTCATCGTTGTCGTGAACCATGCCCAAGTCAAATGCTGGATGCGATCCCTGACGCCGATCCTGGCGTTCCCTGGAGATGGTTTCTGCTCCTCTTTTCTGATCTCAGCACCGTCGAATGATTTCTTCTGGTGCGGCCCAGAGTCGTTGCTGGAGGCTTTTGATGTATAGGTTTGGTGAGAAGTGGAACATTGCGAGTCATTCCTGCGTGATGCGATTGGGCCTCTGCTTCTGTTCGCCTCTACATCGAACTTGGTCGGACATCCAGAAATGCTAGGCATACTAAATTTTCCTGCCACTGTTAAGATTAAGAGATTCTTTTGGTTCACCAGAACTCTTTACCAGCCGTTCCTCACTCTTTTCGCGTTTTCTCGTTGTTGGCAGTTGGCCGGCACCGCTGTTTTTGTTGACGAGACAATACTGCTGGGATCAGAATTTGCTTCCAAGGGGTTGTAGTTCTTGTTGGGGGACACGATAGCAGACGTCACAGTGGGGCTAGGTCGAAAGAAACATAGCCAATGCCCCTTGGTGGAGCGTACTTGCCGTCGTGACGCAAGACGTGCCTTGTTTCGTTGTGCCCGCACATGCCCGATGCGCCGAAGCTAGCCCGCACACGTAGGAGAAACCCTGTTGAGAACCACATTATATCTCAAAGGTGCTCGTATGTATGTGTTGCAGAGGGCGACAATTGTAAAATACGTGTGAATTTCTCGTGGTGAGCAAGAGGGTTGCCGGGGGCGAGGCCTTATCTTCCTCCAATGGCTAAGCTATCTACACGTAGTTGTCTGTAATAGTATGTTCCGCAGTTTTCAAAACGTCAAGTCAGTTTAAGTTTGCTCGCTGCATAATTGGGTAGGCAATTAAATTACATATCAACCGTAAATGTAAGCTCGATTTATATATCGGGACGCTATCCAACTTCCCTCCGAGGAAACGCGCAGGGTTTTCACGCGCGATTAACAACTCAACCTTTGGAAATGACAATCTGGTAACATTGACAATCCCCTATCATCACAAAAAATTGCTACAGCGCTACCTCTGGTTCCCTCTTTCTGCAAACGAGCCTGACCGCACCATCCGGCAGCATTTGATCAGCTCGCATCTTTGTCTTTGGCCGTCCCGCACCTTCCTCCTCAAATGCCCAGTCCCACCCCATCAGAAGATGTACCAAGGCAATCTTGATCTCATTGCTGGCGAAGAATCGCCCAGGGCATGCATGGGCGCCATGTCCAAATGCAAACATGTCTCGGCTAGTCGTGACATACTGCCAACCATTCTCTTGCCCAGGCTGCTCTCTCAGCTTGACAAACCGATAAGGATCGAACGTTTCAGGATCCTGGTAGCGCGATGGATCCATCATCCCTAGAACCGGAACTCCGATCGACGCACCTCGTGGCACGTACGTTCCATCTGATAGAGTGTGAGGGGCCAGCGCAACTCGCTTCATCGAGATAACGCTCGGGGGATTGAAGCGTTGACTCTCCTTCATAACAGAATCCATGAGCCGCAGTTTGTACAGTGTCGTCTTCTGCCACGGCGTTCCGGCCTCCCCTCCCCCGTCTCCCATCACTCTGACAATCTCTTCCCGGAGCTCATCCGCAAGGCCTGGTACGGCAACGATGTCAAACATGACGTTAGTCAGGGCAGCGCTAGTGGTGTGTATGGCCGCAACCGTGAGACCCAGTTGCCCCATCACCGTATCCACATTGCTGTTCTTCGCCGCTGCCGTTTCATCAAGCCACTGCAAAGAATCCAGCGGTTTCTCGATCTTCTTTGCACCCATCTCCTCCGCCTTCTTTCTTTCTATCCGCCGCCTCCTCAGCTCTGGCTCAATGATACCGTACGCCTCCTTCTGACACCTCTGCAGCTGCCTGATTTCCGGAACCAAGATGGGGTGGAGAACGTAGACCAGCGGACGGATGACTCGCGGCCAGCGGCGGAAGGCGACGACGGCGTTCATCACGTCAACTGTATACTGTGCCGAGATACGCTGCCATGTCTCATTGCGGCATAGAGGCGGGCCGAGAAATGCGAATGCGGAGAGCCGAGACACCAGGCGGACAACCGTGGCATAGAGGGGATCCTTCATGGCCGTCCATTCTAATTAGTAGGTCATGTTAGCTAGCTAGAATAATCAAGCGGTTAAGAGTTGTTTCTTTTGATTCCCGTTCTTTTCCTTTCAGCTTTCTCAAAATAAAAAAGGGAAAAGCTGCAGGGAAAGTAGCTTACCGTCAGTGGCCGGGAATAGCTCATTAACGGCCAACTTCGTCTCGTTGGAAAGACCGACAGTAAGTCTTGCTGATTCGGAAAGTGAGTATCTTTACGGCGAATGCGATGTTCGTGGAAAACTTACGTAGCGCCTGCGTCAGCTTAATCCTGACCGTTTCCTGGAAGACGCTGTCTCTGAAAAGGGAATCGGTGCTTCCAAACGTCTTGTAGTCACCCATAAACTCCTATTTCAGACGTCCCTTAGATCAGCCGACCTTGTTGTCCTTGATCGTACAGGATCATATCATCGACACTTACCCGTCTGACAAACTCGGTAAAACTCAAATGCGCCTCATTTCGAATCTCATCCACAAAGCTTGGTGGAAGCAGTATCCTTGGTCCCGAATCTGTGAAGATTTGGCAGATCCTATCCTTGCTCTATGCATTCCATTAGCTTCCCTCCCTCCGCTCTTGTCTATAACAGAATAAATCACGCACCTGCTCCCAAGCACTCTGCAACACGCTCTTTGCATCACGAGCGAAGCGTGTCTTGCTCGCTGACACACCTCCCTCGCCACCGACGAGCGGGATGTTCGGGTAAGGGCGCTGGGAGGTGAGGACGACGTAAGAGGCGTAGGTGGCAGACAAGAGAAGGGCCGCCGCCAGGAGCTCCCATGTGCTAGTCACAGGGAGGCTAAGGGATGAAACCGATTGCTGGATGGTCATTGCAGCTGCCGTTGTAGCGAGGTTTGTCTGTGTGAGTGGGGAAAATTCAAAGGCCAGATTCGAGTTTGAATGCTGACGCGACCCCGCAGATTTATCTAGCCATGGTGGAAGTAGAACATGGCCACTTGCGGGGCGACCGGCAAAAAGCTTACTTTATGCACCACTCAAGTCGAAGGATTCTGGGCGTTGTTCGCGCAAATGAAACTCTTTTGTTCGTCGATCAAAGCTTACGGCCAACATTTCTCCGCTATTCTGATTCGACGAGGCCGCGTACGCGCCATTTGCGTCGGATAAATTCCCCAAGTTGGCTGACCGAAACACAAACGCCACAAGGTCCTCGGTAGGATGGTTGCCTGCTGATGAGCTCCGCATTACGGTACGACTCTTGTAGATCACCGGGAATAAGATAGGAAGCATGGACGGAATTTGGTGATTCTGCTGGGATCAAGGCGGGGAGACGGTTTCGGAGTTAATCAACGGTTTGCCGTGCAGATCCCTATGACTTGCCTGGTATCGCGCAACTTTTATTCGCTGTGGCGACTGCTGGACTCTCGGCTTCGGTAACAAAAATTCCCGACAAACGTACTGTCATCTCCGATCGTTTGCCTATCTATCTCTACATCACTGCCACTGATCTTTGTAGCTACAACACAAGCTAAACCCGCTTCTTCAAACGGACCTCAAGTCCATGTAGAAAGACAAATCCACTGGAGAAACTGGTTATTGACAAGAAACCGCGGACTATTTTGGCTCAAACTTACGCGTATTCTTCGGCTCCTGCATTTCTGTCGGCCAGGCTCAAATCAAAATGCATCAAAATTGTCGGTAGAAGCTAGATAGTGGTCAAAATCTGCTCAGAAACGTGATTTCAGTAGCAGAGCCATACCTTTGCCATTTCCATCCAGCTAATATCTACCCAATCATGTCAGCAATTATATACAGAATTTACGTGTGCAGTACTTACTTTTGCCAATACATGTGCGGGAACCGCTGCCAAAGGTAAAGAAATAGGGCCCTGGTAGCACCCGGATCAGTTGAAGGTTATGCCCACAATTATGTACAGTATATACTTACTGAGTTCGGCGCGTGCTTGGCTTTCGAGCCACCTCTCCGGCCGATATATGTCCGCATCTGGGCCCCAGACTTCTGGTATACGATTGATGACCCAGGCACTCGTTCCAACAACGGTCTAAAACGATTAGCTCGTCCTCCTTCTCAGTCAGTGGGATTGAAAACTCACGCCCGGTGGAACGTAGTGATCGCCGATCCTCATGCCGCCCTGGGGAACCACTCGTGGCAACGGTGACCCGACTGCTGGGTATAAACGCAAACCTTCGTACAATACTCCTTGAAGATACGGCCAAGCCTCGGATTCCTCCAGAGTGACTGGATCACTCAGTTCGCCTCTTGCTCGTTTCTCGACCAGTTCGTCTACTAAACGCCGATACGCTGCAGGGTGACGAAGCAACATTAGGATGACGGCTCTTAGAGACGTGGCCGTGGTATCGGAGCCAGCAAATACGTTTGTAGTCATCATGAACGCCATACTCGTGTCGTCCAGCTCGGGTTTATCTTTCTGAGTGGCCAACATCTGACCCACAATGTCCTTGTTGTGACCGCCCTGTTCCTTTCGCTGTGCGACTTCTGCCTTGGCAAACTCAAAGAAATAGACATTGCGGTCGTTGAATGCCAGCCAGTTACCAATCAGAGGCATCATCGCGTTGTGGATGTGGATGATCCATGGGGCATGCTGAAGCCAGGAAATGGACTTTAGGGAATTCCGAAGCCGCGTGAAGAGGCCGTTGTCGTTCCCGACCTCGACGTAGCCGAAGCTCCGAGAAAAGCTGACAGCACCAATTGCATCTAGTCTGAGAGTTAGCAACCAAGGCGTGGATGGCTTGCAGGCACAAACCGAAAGCAAACAGTTGAAGCCAGTATCCAAGTGATACCGACTTGCCATCAAACTGTTCAAGCTTCTTCATGAAATTGACGATGAGAACGTCAACGGATGCCTGAAGCGTGCGCATCGAATCTTTCGTATACGCCCTCGCCACTAGCCTCCGCTGGGCGCCGTGTATAGCTTCATCTCTCTCGCCGGACAAGTCAAATTTCCTCTTTCCTTTCACAACGCCGTACAGTTCAGATTTCATGAACTTGCCGCCGGCCCCTTGATTCGTACGTTAAACGAGAATGGTTCCACGGGGATATATAGGAAGCAGAACTCACTGTAGATCTCCTTAAAAGCTTGCGGATCTGCGACACTCCTTCGCTGACTTAGCGCCATCGTCAGCTGTGCAAGAGGGATATATTACGTACAATTCGTCCGGTGCAATTCTCACGACGCTGCCATATCGTTGGTGCATCGATATAAGCTCACGGTGCCAAGGACCAGTCTTGGTACGGTATGCCATCCATAACTTTGTGAACCTCGCCAAGAAAGGCCCAGGAATCTTGGCGAGCGGTGCAAAAAAGCATATATAAACGATGTACCCACAGATCGACAAACCGGCCGCGGCCGGCACGATTACCGACCATGGAAGGTTAAAAGACTGAGTCAATTGTTGCAACATCCTTTAACAAGTTCCTATGAACTAGTAAAAGAACGTGTAGAGGAACAGTCAACATAGAATGATGCTCGTTGAACAATCAGTGGCGGTACTGCGTACTTTTCACCCATTCGGCGTTTATTAACTTGCTCTCGGCGACTTTTGAGAACCCGATTCCCAACCACCTCGATAATCCGATATTTTCGTATAGATTCGTATACATTCGGAAAGACGGAAACTCATCCCAATGGTCGGTCGTTGAAAACGGCCTGGATCGCCTGGTTTGAAACTCGCCGAAGGGAAAAAGATGCACACTGTTGCAACAAGATATTGCACGCCTTACTGCATAAGGGACATAGCTAGTGAAGGAGGTAACGGCCCGGCTGGCCTAACGAAACAAAGCGTGTGCGTAGTACGTCACAGACGTGATTCCCACCAGCGTTTTCCGTCTCCTTTTCCGCTCAAACATCCCCGCCCGTTCCCCCAGGTCAATGGTTGTCGCGGATGGTGTACGCTGTTTCGCCCGCTCTTTATCAACACACTTCTGATAACGGAAAACGAACCCTGTCAGTACATTTATCAGGGCCCACAGGATGCTCCACGGACGAGCAAAAGCTGATTGAAATATCATCAATAAGGATGTCTACCTACGACGATCACGCCACTGAGTCGAAGTCTAGCCGCTCAAACGTAGCCGATGAAGAGAAGAGCGGTGGAGAAGAACAGCAGGTTATCGGGGCCGTCACAGGCCTAAGTGAGAAAGGAAGTGAGCCGGCCACAGAACAGGCGGCACTGGTCGACTGGGAGGGCCCTGACGACCCAGAAAGCCCTTTGAACTGGCCCAGCTTCACACGAATGACACATGTTCTGATGGCTAGCGCGCCGACACTTCTGGCGTGAGTCTCCCCACCGCCTTGGACAGCACGCAAGCAATAACTCGACTTCCAGCAACGTCACCACGACTGCCTTTGCACCCGCGGCTGGATCGCTTCAGAGAGAATTCGGGATCACAGATAAGACTGTCGGAGCACTTACAGTTAGTATATATCTGCTTGGCTATGGCTTTGGGCCGCTGCTCATCGCCCCGCTTTCTGAGCACTACGGCCGCCTCCCCATCTATCACGTATGCATGACTACCTCTATCGCATTCCTCGTAGGTTGTTCTCAGGCTACCAACACCGGCATGTTTCTAGCTTTTCGCTTTCTAAACGGTGTCGCTGCTTCGGGTCCAGGCACAGTCGGAGCTGGCACGATTGCGGATGTTATGCCGCCGGAGCAGAGAGGCCGCGCCCTGGGTATCTTCTCTGTGGGACCGCTCTTGGGGCCAGTGTTAGGACCCATAATGGGCGGGTTTGTATCTCAGAAGCTGGACTGGCGCTGGGTATTTCGGATCATCTACATTGCGGTAAGCTACCCGAAGTGTTCGTTTTACGGTCATGTCCTCACGTAATATACGTTGCCAGACTGCCGTCATGGCGGCTGCCATGCTCATGGCCATGCGTGAAACATATGGGCCAGTGCTTCTGAAGAGGAAAGCAGAACGTATTCGCAAAGAGACTGGGAACCTGGCGCTGCACACTCGTTTCGAGCAGCAGAACATGAGCCCGCTCCGCTCGCTGTGGCTTGCTCTGCAGCGCCCTACCTACATGCTCATCTTCTCGCCCATTACGCTGCTTCTCTCGTTATATTGCGCATTCGTCTTTGGCCTCTTATACCTCCTCTTTACCACCTTTGCGTCTGTCTTCTCGGAACAATACAACTTTAGCACAGGTGTTTCCGGTCTGGCCTACTTGGGTGTGGGCCTTGGGATGGCCATTGGGGTCGCCCTGTTCAGTATCTTGTCAGATAGGGTCGCCAGCAAGAAGCAAGAAACGGCCAGCGGCGAGCCCTGGAAGCCAGAGAGACGGCTTTTGCTGATGGTCTGGCTGGGCCCTGTGCTGCCCCTTGGCTTTTTCTGGTACGGATGGAGCGCATATTACAAGACGCACTGGATGGTGCCACTGGTAGGAACGGGCTTCATCGGCATTGGTTCTCTCATGATTATGGTGCAGTCATTTATTCCCCCACTTCAACTTTCGAAGCTCACTGCTGTAGATGCCGATTCAAGTCTACCTGGTCGATGCATTCGGCCCACGTGCTGCAGCGTCTGCGCTCGCCGCCAACACCGTCCTACGCTCCATTGCTGGAAGTTTTCTCCCTCTAGCTGGTCCTGCAATGTATGCCGCCCTTGGACTGGCCTGGGGAAATTCGCTGTTAGGATTCATTGCTATTGGCTTTACTGCCCTGCCTGTTCTGTTTTATCGGTATGGTGAGGGGTTGAGACAAAAGTACTCCATAGACTTCTAGAATTGATGCTGTACGAAGCACAGGTAGGACGAGTAACTTGTTTCTTGATGATAATGGAGAAAAGCTAATCACACGTATGGTCGTTCCGTAAGGCCTGTCCGCTATTTCTTTTATGCCCGACAGCCTTTCATTACATTGCCTACGCTTTCCGCAATAGATCAAGTATTCGAAGGAATTTCTGCAGCGCGATTAAACCTGACCAGCGTCATGCCACCGCCGCGTAAGAAGGCCCAACAATCGAGAGTGTTGAAGGAAATGCCGCCGGACAAGGCCCGCCGCAGTACCTATCGCTCAAGGCACGAAAGAGTGACATAGGAGGAATACAAGAGCCGGAATATCTGTCTTACATAGCCACCAGGAAAGGAAAGACAGAGGAGTACCATTTTGGTTCCATAAACCGAAATCGAAGAACTATAGACTCAGCGATAAAACAACTTAAAGACCGAATACCATCTTTCCCATACTCCTACTTCGATCTGGAAAAGCAAGCTCTGAGTCTCTCCCCCTACAGTGTTACCTCTTTCAGTCACAGTGGAGGTGAAGGTCGTCGGTTTCGTCCCAGGCACACTGGTCCTGCCTACCGGTAGCAGCCAAATTGATGCCCCCGCCATCGTCGAGAGCCCAGAAGTCATTTTCTCCACAAGGCACAATGACCGTCAGCCTTCTACCTGATGGTACTGGAAAAAAGTGAAAGATAAGATGCTCACCCCCATTCATGAAGAAGCAATCGTAATCGGTATGAAGCAGGCCTAGCTCTAATTTGACCGCTGTCTTTTCGTAGATGCGATCCCAATCGGCTATATTGTAGTCGAGGTTGTAGCAGATGGCGGCATCGTAATTGTGCGTCCTATTACCCCACATGGCGTCTACCGTGTCGCGTGTGAATGCCTTACGGACCTAATAAGCAGGATATTAAATGTCAGCAGGTGTTCCGGAACTTTAAGAGTTAAGGTGAGAGAAGCGCGGAGCGTGAGGGAAATCAGCGTACATCGTCCCATTCGGTGAGATCGACGATGAGTTCGATGACCGACTCGACGGCTGAGGCAATGATGCCGCTGGCTGCGCCGCTGAGGATGGTGACAACCGCCATTCTGTCGTTTATGAAGAGACACCGGACTCTTAACCGGGTAGACTTTTCTGAGAGATATGGAAAGCATTTTAAAGGGGCTGGCTGGAGAGAGGGATGGCTGTCTGCCTTGCTGCCTACGTATTTCTATAAGGCTGACTTCGAGATGCCAGTAGAAAGTTGAGGCTGTATAGAGAACATAACCAATTGCGTGTGCAAATTAAGGGAGTTCAGCAATCCTGGCCAGGCTTATATGACTGCTCGTTTGCCCTATCGGCCCCTCTTTCCGTACCATTTTAGGTATTTGCATGTGCTGTAGTAGGTGAAGCTACCACTCGCGACTCGCTACGCAGCCGGTCTACTCGTTTGCCCGTAACGATCGCGATTCTGATCCTTACTTGAGTCATCCTGTCGCCTCACCTTTTCACCCGCTTGATTCCGCTTGGTGATGCCTTCATCGCGCCCGCGATCGTTGTCCTTCCACTCCTCGCATTACCTCTTACCCATTTCCCCAACCTGCTAAGACCAGACACATGCACAGGATGTGCCGCCTCGTGTAGGTTGTTTGGTACTCCAAGCGCCTGATAGTGCAGTTGGGTGCTCATCCCGCACTTGCACATTCGGAGCAGCCTTGGTGAACACCCAAATCAATTTTCCCACGCACACATCTTCTATACATGCCTGCAATTTTTCGGAGTCAGTTTCAAAGCGCTCGTCATCAAAGTAGTTGAGTAAGAAGAAGCTTAAAAGAGAACTTACGAAGTATCAATAGAAAAAAAAGCATTAGTACTTATGCTTCAAACCTACGAACGTAATGATATGGTGGCCGGACAAATTACCATATGTTAGAGTTACTATACACTTAGTCTAGTTTTACCTGGGCCTAATGCGTGGGAAGGCGCACACTTCGGCTATTTTCCTCGCATTCCCCCTGCCTCTGCGCCTTTTCCTGTACCGACTAATCTTTTTTCCTACTACGTGTATGAGCTTGTAGTTGCTCATCGCTGGTTGAGGCAACGGTATCATGCACTTCTCATTATCATCGGTGCCCCTGAATGGCCTGTCTAAAGTCTTAATAGTACATACAGACATAATCTGTTCCAGATTTCGCGGGGGCCTGGGGTCCCGGGTAGGACAAGGTAAAAGCTTTAACCCCACATAGCACGTCGCTGCTACTCCCCGATCCATGTTTCGGGCGGGATGCAGAAATACTGGGCCACCCCCAATCATTTTATTTTGTGATATGAGCGGAAGTCTGGATGCTACCGTGATGTTCACCTTTAGGGAATCTTCAATGTCCTTAATTCGCTCGTTGGCAATAGCAGTGGTCGCTCCTCCCATTCTATCTAGAGCATCGAGGTGAAAGTCCTACGTCTTTCATTTATGAAAAGCGACATACCTATGGGTATGAACTTGGTGGCGCAGGCTCATGGTCATGCCGACTAGTCTAATGCAGAGCACTATCAGCTCTAATGGTAAAGGCTCGCAACCGTACCCTTACATGAGTAGGAATACTCCCGTGCGGCGTGTCATCCCAGAAGTCCTGTGGTCTGCTCTTTTGTTCCGCCCGTGGATTCTCGGCAGCGCCTTCAGGAAGGTCATTGACGACCATGCCCATAGACGCCTTACATTCCATTAAAAGATCTCGATTGAAGTCAGGGCGCCAATACGTCTCGTTTGGCCTTCATCCTTAGACAGTCTGTGCCGCGCGTATATGTGCTCCCTAGTTGAAGCAATTCAACATTGGTGACCCATCAGCGCGCGTAATCATGAAAAGACTACGCACAGCGGTTGCGGGCATACACACGAGATCAAATTAGTCGTCGGTCATTCTTGTCTAGTGTACGTAATTCCCTGTGTTGGTTGGCGGCGCCTGGCGTTGAAACTGCAGTCAGCCCAACATCACGTACAGTGAAGAGTCGAGTTGCGGTTGCATTTCAAGGAATAGTAGACACTTCACGCGATACCACGTAAGCTCATGCAAGCCTCTACAGTTGTGTGGACAGGCAAAATGGCGTGTTGCATCAGGCATTGTTGCGTAAAGGTCTGCATGTAAGCATGCGTCTCACCAGGCTGGGGAAATCATGTGTGAGCGGGGCTTGAATTGGTGGCCAGGAATATGCAATGCAAAGGGCTGACGCGACAGGAATTATGCGGGGCGGGCCGACCCATTAGTCGTCTTTCATGGTGATTCTGATCATTCCATAGCAAAGGGTTGACGTCAACAAATCCATTTTACTCGTATATAGGCTTAAAAGTATTCGCACGCTCTTCTCCTTTGCCGCGTGGCCTAGTCGAAGTCTACACAACGAAGCTGTCAGCCTCGAAACATCATATTTATGACTACGTATGGAACGCACCCGATTCAATGATATCTCAAATAGTTAGCCGGTCAGACCGTTTCAGCGATTCGTAAAGCGCCCATGCAGCCAAAGTCTTGGCATCTCGCGCCCCGTAGCTCCAAAGTTCTTCGTACTTGATCAGCTTGATGCGGATCTTTTCGCCTTGGGATCTCAACCCCGACAGGCGACCTCTGATTTGCTGCATGAGTTGGCGATCGAGAACCTTTTCCCACAGAAACAGGGCGATATACTCGTCGCATCCACCAGGGCTCGGGTACATGGCGTCCGCCAGCTCCTCGCCAGTAGGGTTCTCAACTTTGCTCAGAGCTAGGGATGTCAAGTCTTTCAGCTCGTCACGAGGGACAATAAGCCCTGTCTCCTCCTTGATTTCCCTTGCGGCGACCCCGGCGAATGTGTCCGTGTCATCATCCATCATGCCGGCCGGGATTTCAAGGAAGGCAAGGCTTCCCGCAGGAACTCGCGGCTGCTCGGTCATTATGACGAAGCGTTCGCTTTTGTTGTCGTGGGGCCGCAGTATCATGAGCATGGCCACGCTTGGTCCACGTAAGATGACGACGCCAGGGAGTTCGCCGCCACTCGCATTGGTGATCTCGGCCTTGAACTTCAGGAAGCCGATCCGCTCCCCGGGGAAGAAGCTGACTGATTTGATACTGATGGATCTGAGAGAATAGGGCGTGTCGTGGAACGCGTGGTTTTTGTTTTCCTGGTTTTTGAGCGACGCCTGCAGCGTCTTATACCAGTGCTGGAATGCTGTGAACCCTCGGAGCTGAGCCTCGGAGAGACCCTCCACTAGGGTGACAGGTACAGGATCAGTGGAGGATTCATTGAGATTGAACGTTTCAGAGGTCGACATTGTGCGAAAAAGAGCTTAGAATGGGTTGAGAAGCACTGTATTCAGATCAAGTGAGAAAACCTGCCTTTTGAATTGTCTACAATAAATGAGCACGCTAACTGCAGCGGGGCGGAGCAGCGGAAACATGAATGACTCCCATACTAGCTGCAGATGCAGGTGCGGTAAATGGGGCTGTGCTTTAGCTGCGCCAGCATGCCTGTCCGACTTAGTCGACAGCGCCAGGGTGCCTCGGCGTGTCTCAGGTTGACGGGTAGGCACATTTGATGATACCCTATAGAATTTCCAATAATCAGCAGCCACATCGGATCAGAAATATTGAATACAGGGTTGCATTGCAGGGTACACATGTTGCCCCTCAGCTGACATGAAATGCAGAGAGTCGATTCTATCCGGAGCATCGCTGGCGCCTCTGCATGCTCATGCCTTGGTGCAGCGGTGGTACGGCACTGGTTGGCCTATATTTATTAGCGCAAATCTAGGCAGCTAAGCGCCAAATTCGTTTCACATTCGTCACTTGTCTCCGTCATTTGCAAACATGCTCTGTGACTGCTGCTATCTCATGCTTCGGGGACAAAAAGGCCGCCAGTGGAGAGGCTCGTACGACTTGCATTTTAATCACCAAGAAAGCGAGCAGGCGCTTCGAGAGTCAGCCAAGACCTGTTTCATATGCCAGACAATCGCCCAAAAGCTACCTAAACGGGGATGGTTTGACTGGCTCCCCCTGGTTCCTTCATTTGTCAGACTGCTTTACGGTGTCAATCAGCAGGAGGGCCGATTCAGAGCGAGTCTTGGGCGTCTACCCGATAATGAGCAAGAGTTCCTTCTCGAATTCTACCGCCAGGACCTGGAAATTGGGGCTTTTGTTCTGCAACACCGTGGTTCGTGGTTTTCACACTATACAAATCAGGGCCAGAAACGGACTAATATTTAAATGACTAGACACATCTTCACGACGGCCTTCAATCCAGGATTCCGATAGCACGGACTCTTATGCGGCCTTTGAGGCCATCAGTTCGTGGATCAAATCTTGCGAATGCGTCAACATAGAACACGCTCCAGTGTATCCAACTCGATTGATCGATCTACAGGATTTGAAGGAGAGAATATCTGCCAGTAGTGAGGATGCACAGGAAAAACCGCAAGAAGTCCGCTTAGTCCATGGGGCGTGCCTGTCAAAGGAAGACAAGCTGGAAAACTCCTCCTACGTTACATTGAGTCATTGCTGGGGCCGTGCAAAGATCTTCAGGTTAACGAGGGAAAACTATTACGATTGTTTGAGGGGGATACGTCTCGATGACCTACCACGGACTTTCCAAGACGCCATGAGGTTTGCCGCACGCCTACACCAAGTTCGATATATCTGGATCGATTCGCTTTGCATCGTCCAAGACGACAAACGAGATTGGCTTGAGCAGTCCCGACAGATGGCCGATATCTACAGCAATGGCTTCCTCAATATCGCCGCCACAGCAGCAAGAAACAGTTTTGAAGGACTGTATTCGCGTCGCGGATCGCGCTGGTTGTGGAACGACGAGATTGACCTCAACGTTACTGGGGTTCCAGACACACACGACTCAGCCATTCGTAGATGTACCATCACGGACATGTCTTTCTGGGACGAGTATGTCGACCGTGCCCCCCTGAATACCCGTGGCTGGGTGCTGCAGGAACGATCCATGTCACGGAGACAGGTGAACTTCTGCAGCGGTCAAGTGACGTGGGAATGCAAAGAAGGCCGAAGGTCCGAGCGGCAACCTGAAGGCCTTCCTAAGTTCAACGGCACCGCACAAGAATTTGTCCATGGAGCAGAACTTGATATCTTCCCCTTGAATGGCGCCTCAGCAGAGATGAACGGCGAAGAAGATCCAGCAAACACGTCCAGGAAAGCGTACTACTCATGGAAGCGCATTGTGGAGCGGTACACGCAGGCAAACCTAACTAAGCTCGAAGATAAGCTCATCGCCCTCTCAGGGATCGCCCAGCGCATGCATGCTCGAATCAACCGGGTACCCTACAGTCACCGACCTTACGATACTCCAGAATTTGATCCCGGAAGGTTCCGATATCTGGCAGGAATGTGGGAAGACAAACTCCAGTATCAGCTTCTCTGGTATGTGCAACCACGCTGGGACACTCGAAACCAACGGTTCCATTACCTTTCCACCCGACCGAAGATGTATCGGGCCCCAAGTTGGTCCTGGGCTGCCGTGGATGCTGAGGATGGTATCACATATGGCGAGATCCTCGAGCGTGAGCTTCTTTTCAAAGTTGTGGATGTCAAAGTAAAACCAGAAGACGGTGGGCTCTTTGGGCCAGTAGAACATGGATCATTAGTCCTCGCTAGTGATGTTCAGCCGCATAAAGTTGAGCTACAGGAAAGAAAAGAAAATGGAGGAACGACGTACAGCTGGAAAACGGTGGAAAGTGATGGGACGTGCGTTGAGAATAAGTTCTGTATTGTCTGGTTGGACAGCCCGGCAAGCGACTGTGATATCTTTGGAGCCGACGGGCAAATCTATTGCCTACCAGCTGCAATTGGGTATCAGGAAACTGAGTTCACCTGTCTGTTACTACAGGAGCTGTCATTGCAGGAACCCCCATTGATGAAAAGGGATTCGGGGGCTGACCAGCGTAGGTACTTCAAGCGCGTCGGTTTGACCTGCATACCAGGCCTTGATGATGATGATGAGCAGAGAGTGAAAAGCTGGAAAGCAGGCATTGGCAAAGGGAGGTACGAGTTCTATATCCTTTGAATGTTCGGCAGCTACGTCGGGAGGAATTTTCGACACTTGTGGTAACACGCACTCCTTCGCTGCGTGACGTGATACCTACCGTAGGTGGCCCAATGTAAACACTCAATGGAATGTGGAAGTCTAGTATCGGAGCGAGATACGAGGTTTTGTGGTATGTAGATAATACACCAGTCACACGTTGCGAGGGAGACGGCGTCAGTGTGGTGTACAGCTTGGCCATGACGCGGTGTCGCGTATGCACGTGACGATCGCCGACGCCCGAATTCAACAACGCGACCCCCGCTTCCTTTCCTCATCCACGCAGCCACCACAACCTGTCGCTCCATCTCGCTTTCATCGTCGCCGGAATCTATTACGGCTGTGATGTTGTACTGCATACGACTGCGAATTACTCCCAAACCCCCTGGCGCCTCGTTCCACTTTCGCTCCACGCCCGCCGTTTCATCGCGAACAACTTCCAACCACCGAAGCCTCGGCCGTTCAGAGCAGACCATAAAAACTGCCAGCGTCTACCTTCCAGGCGCCCGTAGTTGCGCACTGTGGGTTTCCCCTGGAAGAAGACTCTGGGGCCTGTTGTGGCGACCGCGAAAGCGGCACCGCCCATCTGCTCCGCCGAGCGTCCCCTTCGTCTTCTGCGGTATCGCCTTAGTCTGGGCTCAATCGGTCTCGGCGCTAGTCTTGACAGCTGGCACGCTCTCCCGTGGCGAACTGAAGCTCTTGACGACTGCGGAACTCTCAGTTTGCTGTGGGATTGCGTGCTTCTTCGGCTCGCCGCAGTTCCTTGATTGCGGCCCACGCGCTACGTGCTTGATTCGCGCAGTAAGTTGGGGACTTTGCTTCGGTTCCAGACGAGTCAAGGCTGCTCTTGCGACAAAAGCCTGGGTGGGTGGGATCTGCCTTGTGCAGGGCTTTTACTTTCTCCGCGTGACTACTTGTTGTGTTTGGCTAACTGCTGCAGCTGTCTGTCACGACCCTGTCCTCCGGGAGACCGTACACTGAACAATGTCTGAAGACGACACCAATATGCGTGGCTGGGGAGGGCTTCCGTGTGTGATGAAGGAACAAGTGCTGGTGACTTGGAATGGACAAGATGAGGGAGATGACCACCATCTCGGATGCCTTTCTGAGGCCAATGATGGGCGCGAGGATAACAAGAGGGGGCTAAGCCTAGAGGTTCACGCAAGTGAAACTGAACAGGCTGTTCTGGTTAAGTTTCATCTCAAAGTCTGGACTCCTGCCGCAAGGACGAAAAAACTCCGGGACATGTACGTCGTCTTCCCTACGTCAGGTCTCTCGATGACCAGGGACCTCGTCAGCCCTGTGCCAGAGAACGTGCGGAAGCATCTGCCTCCTGCACCGTCTTACAATCGTATCCGCTTCGAGCTCTCCGGATCGGAACGTCCGTACGTAGTTATGCCTGAACTCGCGAGGCGTCCTGATCAGCTTGGCCGGCGCGTCACAGGCCCTTCCAAGACCAGGATTATTTGTCTCCAATCAATCTGTAAAGCAAAGAGTTGGGATGCTTTTCTCCCGGGTGACAGTACTTTGCAATGCCAGCTTGACGATGTTTGCCGATTGCTCAGCACAGGTCGTACCAGTGAACCAAAGATTGACCTTCGATCCATCTACGGCGCCGGTATCCGTGGCCTCATCAACAACTGGGTCGATTACCCTTACAGTCTCCATGATGATCCACCACCGTACCACGAGAAAGACCTGGACCGAGAGGTGGCTGGTGTAGCTTCGAAGAGTAGCTCAGGGCCAGAGCTGTACTGGAAGACGTCTCCAGTCCCGGCTACCCGCTCGCAGGAAGCTGTCAACTCTCAGGCTGTTACCACGGCTAAACGGAAGAAGGCTCAAGCAGGACCCTCGTCATCAGATGAGAGCACTGTAGCTCGCAAGCATCCGCGTCAGGCTTCTTCTGATTCAGATTCTGAACCTATCCAAGAAGACCGGATGGCAGCTTTTCAAGCACAGCTGGCTCTTGCTCAGGAGCTATCCCCCACCGAGGCAGATCCAGAGTCCACACCATCAGACGAATTGCATTACAAAATGGTTCATTTCATTCTCTACGCCCTCCGGCGGGACGGAGATGCGATAGCCAATTACGCAAAGGACTTCATCGAAATGGGCCACCACGTCAATACTCGGGATGACAGAGCCTTCCGCATGGTTAAGCACCGATGCTACAACTCCCTGGCTACTCAGTCCGCCCGCCGTGGGTTTCGCATCCCGTCGGCGCCGCCGCCGGACCAGATCAGCGACCAGGTCAAGATGCTGCTGGAGTGGTTGGACGACGCCATCTCTGAAGAGGCCTACGCCCTGGTTGACCGCCATTACGCTTGCTTGGCCGAAATGGCTGCACAAGCTGAAGAAGGTGGGGTATTCGTACAAGAGGATTTTGAGATACGCAGGGCCGACTTTTACGCCGCAGCGTTTTGTGTGGCTGATGGGTTCAAGCGGGATTGTCCGAGGAGGCCGTCAACTCTTACTGCGGAGGGCATCCCTCGTCTTTCTCAAGCGTATAGATCTTTTAGATGATTTTATGTAGGTCACGTCACTATGCCAAATCGGAATTCTCATTATGGGATAAAATTGTTCTCGTTAGATACAGTTCCAATGCCCAACCTTACCCATTACGCCACAACAGTACTTGTTGAGGTTCAAAGTGGCGTGGTCAGTTAATATACCGGTCCACGACGAAAGTTGTTTCAGTTTTGGCTAACTGGGTAGCAAAAAAAGTAGGAAATCACAGTCCCCTTTCACAGCTGATGGCTAGCGTCGATCCGTTTTTTTTGCTCATGTCATGGGTTGCTGAAGCTATCATCCGGATGAGAATGTCGAATTAAAAATTGTACGTACGCGTCCGGATGATAGCTTCAACTACCCACAAATGTTTACTTTCTAAAGAGAAACCCTCCTGTGTAACTGAATATCTACCAACCACCTCAACGCCGAATTAGAAGCTCTTAGTCCTTAGCAAACACCAAGCCACCCACACCGACGCGAAGACAAACGCGCTCCAAGTCGATAGCACCACGACCTCAGGGCTGACCCTAGAAATGATAACCCGCGCCAGGGCAGCTGCCACCAACCCCATCCACGCCGACATAGCCATCACCGTACCCACATTATCCCAACCGGGATGCGGCGCCCTCATCCTCTGCTGCGTGCTGCGCATTTGGGTGCCCCAGCCATTCTGCAGCATCGTCATGCAGCTCCAGACGGCGATGCCGGGCAAGGGAATCTGGTAGAAGACCTGGGACACGAACAGCAGGCTCCAGTGGCGGACGGTGCGCTGGTACTGGCCGAAGAAGACGGCGTTGTAGCCGGCGCAGAGGGCCAGCCGCGCGGCGATGTCGAGCAGCGACAGCGGGTACGGCGCCGACCCGTCCCACACGAAGCGCAGCACGATGGCGGCCGTGGCGATCGGGCCGTACACGCGGCGGAGGCCGCAGAGGAGCGAGATGGGGCCGCGCACGGCGTAGACGGCTGGGTACTGCAGCGTCTCGACGTAGGTGGCGCGAGACCAGCGCAGCTGCTGGAGCATGAGGTTGATCAGTTTGGACGGCGTCTCGGTGACGGTGAGGACCATGGTGTTGAAGGTGATGCGCCAGTTGTTCATCATCAGGAGGGTGCTGAGGTGGCGGTCATCGTTGACGACCTTAAGAGAAGTCAGTGTTTTGCTGTTTTGCTAACTCGTGTTGAAGTGCTCACCGTTTTGTGTCCCATTGCCGTCTGCATATACCATTTGAACAACACCTGCTCCACGGCGCGGATCTTGAAGGCAGCGCAGGGTCCCGGTTGGCAGTCGGTAGCCTCAACGGCGCCGGTCTGGCCACGGCAAAAGGCCAGCTCGCTCCAGTATGCCGCAGCTGTGACGGCAGCGATGAGGCTTGCATCTCCGTTATGCGCGCCGAGGCTGGTGCAGCTGCCACCAACACCCGGGTCCAGCGCCATGCAGCCAATGGTCTGGTCAACAGTTTCCTCAAGCACGAATGTGTCTGAATCACTGGACCAGACATAGCCAACGCCATGTTCCGCACCGAGGGCGGAGGTGAAGACGGTGTTGGTGAAAATGATGTCTTTCTTGCAAACATGCGGCTGTGTGACGCAGATTACCTGAAAGCCCTCAGTCTCCCGGAACGCGTCGTTGGCGTGCAGGATATCCGCAGCCATGACGGCGACTTGGTCCATTGCCCACTTCTCTGCCTCCTCTTTCGTTTCCCGAGGCAAGTCGTGGAACATCTCGAGCCGCTCATCATCGGATTCCACGCCACTGAGGTCGTGCCCCAGCGCCCGTGTTTCAGCCAGGCGCTGCGCGGTCTTGCCCAGCGGTTCGGGCAGGGCGATTACTTTGGCTTGCGGGTACACAGCGAGCACACAGCGCACCATCTCGGCATCTTCGTCAGCCTCATTGCCGTCAATGCCAACCAGCAGGGTTATGGCGCCCGTGCAGGTGCTGTAAGAGGCAAGAGCGCGCCGGAAAAGGGCGCTATCCTCGCGGTAGCCCACGACCGAGACAATGTACGGCACGCCAGCCTTGTTCGTCTGCTTCTCGCCCTTCTCAGCATCAAGCCTCTGGTCATCGAGATGGTGCTGCAGTTTCTGAAGGCTGCGCTCGCTCTTGCGTCGGCTGATTTCGGTGAGGATGATTGACAACAGGGTGTCTAGCGTTAATGGAAAGCAGTGCGGAACCCTGCGTCTGAACTCGAAGATGAAAAGAAAGCAAACGAGGATCCCAGCCAACGAATTGAAGACTAACTTTGCCAAGCTAGGCTTCGGAGGGGTGTAAGAAATGTGATCCAAGTACGTCGACATGGTAGTGGCAGCCGTGACATTCCGCTGGTCGTGAATTGACTTTCAGTAGCGACCTACGCGGCTTTTTCTAGAAGGCTGCCATACGAAAATAATAAAATTCGAGACCTTAGAGCCATTTCATTGGGAATTTGCAGACCCACCATTCCAAGAGTTCGCAAGCCTACCATGGAATGGTGAACGATGTCTCAGTTGCCTAGTGGGGCGCCTCATATATCCAGAGGCCAAAGCGTCGACAGCCGTTGCAGATCAGTCGTGGAGGGCTGACAAGGTTTCTCAGCGAGTAGCTAGTGTCTTGACCTAAAAGCATAATACCCGACTTCCCGTAGCGGCTCAAATACCTTAAAACAACGTCGACATATTCAAAACAGCGGCGCGCGACTTAGACCAGACTCTCAACCGTCTCTATTCATTTTAAAAGGAAGCGTACGTCACGCGCTGTACTTGCATGAGTCGTCCGCGTTCAGGCCTACAACAGCAGGGAGTCATGTTCTTGGATTTGGTGTGATCGATGGTGGCCTTTGCGCACCATATCCGAGTCATCCGGCAGCATGGCCAATTACCTACCAGACCCGACCGCATGAAAACAAAACAGCCATGTCAACCAAACTGAAGAAAGGAGAACAACTCACTGGATTCCTCTATCGACTTCCACCAAGATGGGAGCCGAAACCTGCAACCGAGGCCGCATCGTTAGGCGCGCAAAAGGTTTCGCATATATCTTTCTGCTATTATGCATCACGTTTACCCTACTTTCCCTGGACGGAAGCATCGGCTCAGTCACGGAACTGGGCGGAAACCACCGGCAAGTCATCGAGACGGCTGCAATTGAGACTGAGAGCAACGAAAATGCCCATCCGGACCACAGTGCCATCAAACCAGCCGCGCCCACCGTCTTAGACCCAGCCGACGTGCTGATCATGGTCAAGACCGGCGCCACAAAGCTCTGGCAACGACTTCCCATCCACCTCTCCACGACCCTCTCCAACGCCACCCTCACGCCCAATATAGTCTTCTACTCCGACTACCCCACGACCATCGCCTCGCACCCCGTCACCGACGTCCTCGCCAACGCGTCCAGCCAGCTCAAAAGCTCCCCAGACTTCCAGACATGGCACGGCATTCGGCGCGCTGCCAACGACGACAACTGGTACCTGGACCAGCAGGGCGAGGAGGCGACGTACGTCGAGGGCGCGTGGCGGCTGGACAAGTACAAGTTCGTGCCCATGGTGGCGCACGCGGCCCGCAACTACCCGGGGAAGGCGTGGTATGTCTTCATGGAGGACGACACGTTTTACTTCTGGGAGTCGCTGTACGCCTGGCTGGCGTCGTTCGATCCGGCTGAGAACGTGTACGTGGGCGGGCCGGCGTCGCGGTTGGGCGAGGACTTTGCCCATGGTGGGAGCGGGTTCGCGCTGTCGAGGGGGGCGATGGAGAAGGCGTTTGGTGGGGCGCAGGCTGAGGCGAAAGCGTTGACAAAGTGGGATGAGTACAGCCTGGAGCAGGGCTGTGGCGATCACATTCTGTCCCATGTCCTAGCAAGTAAGGGGGTCAAGCGGAGGAAGGACTTTGAGGGAACGGGACTTATGCCTTTGCAGGCTTTGCCGCTGTGGCAGTTGCCGTTTGGGGGGTGGAATTGGTGTTCGCCGCTATTTACTGTGCACAAGGTGCATGCGCAGGATGTGTCGATGCTTTGGGAGTGGGAGAAAGGGTTCAAAGCAAAGAAGGTGCGCTTGCGTTAATTATGACTTCACGAATACCTGCCTGCTGACATGAATTACAGGGCGGGTCTGTGCGCTACAAGGACATTTTCACGGATCTGGTGGAGCCGAAGCTTTCTGAAGTTCAAGTTGAGTGGGATAACTTTGCGGATGAGAAGCGTTACTCTGCAACCATGGAAGACAGCGCAGGGGAGAGGTTGACAGAGAAAGAACGCTCAACCAAACCGTGGTTCAACAAGGCCGCCTGCGAAAAGACATGTCAGCAGTGGGACAAGTGCCTGCAGTGGCGCTATATCGACAACGACTGCTACCATAGCAGTGTGGTAAAGCAAGGTCGCCGCATCAACTCTGGCATTAAGATGACAAGTGGGTGGATGCTACAGAGGATCAAAAAGTTGAGGGAGAAGGACTGCGATGCTCTTCCATGGCCCGAGCTCTGAGCAATTTGTTGTGGAACGAAACGGCGAAGCCTAAATTACTATTCCAGAAAAATCGTTTCCCAAGGTAGACGATTCCGACCTATAGGCGTAATATAATCCTTGAAATAGCCAATCAAATCCATATAGTCGCCAGAATAATTCGGCTGTTTGACCCCATGTAGATAGCACTCTCCAAGAAGGTTAAACACCATTCCCTTTGTAGCTACAGGCCTGATTAGATACGGCACGCTAGCTCCAGACATAATGCAGACCGTGTCACCCTCACGAACATTCCGAGGAGCCACCGCGAAGGAATTTTCGGTCAGTACAAGCCTCCGGCCACGTTTGAATGATTTAAGAGAACACAGAAGCTCCCCATTGCCTGAATCTCGTAGAGACTGCTGAAGCTTAAACCAAAAAGTGTCCTGAAACTTTGCTAGATAGTTTGTAGAAATCAATCCTAGCTTCGTTTGTATGATTGAGTGATGCACGAGGTTTCTGCTCACGTCATGACTCTCATGTACGACTCTGTCAAGTATGAGAATGTTGACTTTGAGACGAGGCTTTGCTTGTAGTCCGTTGGGCTCGTAATACCGTGCCACTGCCTCAGAGTCTGCAAAAACCTCTTGCTTTGGTCTCCAACGATCAAGAGAAGCGAGTCTCGGGTGGCTGTCAAAATTTGGTACCCAAGAGGGGAGGCCAGACATGGAAGGCTCATTGGTTTCGACAATTTCAATCTTCCGAAGGCCGGATGGAGCTTTAAGAGTTTTAGGGGCTAGTGCTCTAAGATGCAACTCAGATTCCTGGTGATGTTTTCGCGCCTTGTCTGCCAGGCCTTGTAGCCGTTCTGCCAGGCCTTGTGCTCGAAGTCTTAGTTCCTCGGTTATCTCAGAATTATTTCCGCGATAGTAATCTTGGTACCTGAGAAGCAGATCTGAAATCCCGAGGACATCGTGAATCAGCTGTGGATCCAAGTTTTCCCAGCTGCGTGGGAATCCGTAGTGGTATTCCCATCTACAGATATGGTAATCCAGAAGTGAGGCATGTTCCTCGTCTGTGTTGATTCTGGAGGCGGCACGTCTAATAATCCATAGATCCGCTTGCCATGTAAACAACGAAGAAAAGAAGCTTCGCGGGCCGATTTGAATACCAGGTGCTAGGAGATCTGCGCTTTTGGCTAGTTCCGAAGCATTCATCGACAGAAGCCTTAGCTTTTGAACCTTTTCAGTCAACAAAGCCCTATTGTCTTTCATTTCATTCCCTTCTTTGCCAATGTCGGAAAGCAAGTCTAGGTGGTTATAGCTTTTGATGATTTCGACGGTAATCTCTGTATAGAGATCCGCCACAGGTTTATTATAGTCGAGGTCAAGTTTGAGGTTCTCTCGTCCCTTGAGCAGGCCTAGAAGCGCATATATTTTATCTCGCGGATCGGTTGAAAGACAGCTGCGCGCAGTGTTGACGAGAGATACAAGGTCCTTTAATGGCTGCCTGTTACTGTTCGATAGATGTAAAACTGGTGGTATGTGTCCGTCGTAATCAATGGGTTCCAATCCAAGGGAATAGAGATTGGCAACTGAGAGGTAGCTCCAGTCCAGTGTTTCTGGGCCAGACATAACCAAAGCGTGCTTCGCCACGGCAACTTCCTGCAGCACCCAGACTCTGTAAAACCACGGCAGAGAGAGGAAAGACGTGAGGATAGACTGATAGCCTTTGTTCTGAGTCTTTTTCTGAGTCTTGTTCTGAGTCTCGTTCTGAGCCTTTCGGCAGTAATCGAAGAAAAGCTTGACAGTGTACCGGGGCCCACTTCCCATGTGTATTACGACCCTTTCAGCATTTGCGTAAATCGAACTCATCAAAGGGATCTGATGGTTTTTCTCTCCGATATCTGACTGATTGATAGAGACTGCGTCGATCCACAAAATGCGCTCGGATGTTGCATAGCGTAGATCTCTCAGTGCGTCGGCGCAATTTTTCGTAACTTGCAAGCTCCCAGTTTGGACGAAGATGTGCTCTGACAGAGCGTTATCTCCCCAGGTATACGATAGGGCTTCGTACTTTGGGGGGTCGTGCACGTTTGAATGGAACAGCTCGCAGTCTATGCGGTCCTGATGGCTTCCTGGAAATAATCGAATCAAGCGAAATTCCGATGTTGAGTTCAGAGATTTGTGCCGGAAGAGTTGGGCACAACCCAAAGGGTAAAGGGGGTGTTGGATTTCGACAAATACATCATTTCTGTCTTCGAGACCGCCTGGTTCCATCGTAGTCTGCGTGGCAGGCGGACAGCCGCAGCTAAAACAGAAGGTTTGTTGATCAAAAATCCGCATGTCTTTACGGACACATGTGCAGAATTTAAAGTACTTCATACTGGTGCCTCGTAAATAACAGAAATATCGAGAAGGCCAAAGAAAGTTGATAGTAGGCTGGGACGCGGATTTTCCCTTCAAGATGACTGTAGGGTCACCGAATCTTATAGATTTACTGGGAATTGACCGGTCTGTGAAACATTCCGGTCACAGCATTACAAGGCTAAGCCGCGTCAGTGTTGCCTACATAAGACCTCTATTCATTGGTCACTGTCAAGCACTGCACGGGCATTTGACGAACTATAAGCATCCTGTCGCTGAGTAAGTTCCCGCTTGGCTTCACGGTTGCATGGGGCGAGCGCAGTTCCAGACTGTATCGGAAACCTAAGCCGTCAGCCGGGTGCGAAGGGGCGGGAGCAGATGGTTACTTATCGAGATTGTGGCTGGTGGCTAAGTATGTGATCGCCGGACGCGATTGGCACAGCGGTCTCGGCGTCTTACAAGATTATATTATATCTTCCATGCGCAATTTGGCCTACTCGCGTTGCTGCCTAGGATGATGCGGGGTCAATATCAGCCTTGCTGAACAGCCGGCTAGCTCCATCTCATCTGCCAATAAAATTATATGGCATTCTTGACGTGCGCACTCGATTCCCTTTTTTCCGTGCACGTGTTTGCACTAGAGTGGGGCTGAGCAAAGTACGCATGCCAACGGCCCAGGAACGTCCACGACTGACAATTCCTCACTAAGCATGTGTCATACAGCATGATACAATAAACTTTATACAACTTTCTCCGGTCTCAAAAGGCGATCTCTGGATTTAAGGGCGATCGCAGCGAGCTCTACGATGGTGATGCAAATGTGCGGCTTTCCTAGCGTGGACCTGCGAGCCTTCTCCGTAGGCTAGAGTCTGTTTCATGCCTTCACTGCGCCGTATTTCACTCCTCCTCAGAAAACTCTAGATGTCCACGAGCAAAGTCAAAGACTGACATGCCTATCACGCGTTCCGGTCTCAGGATGGGCAAGTCTTTGATTAGGGTCAAAGCCTCCTCATTGGTTAAGCAGGCGACATGACACAAGACACAACCTAGATAATCACAGGCAACGAAAATTGACCCAGCGGCTGTCATTGGATTGTCCGTGCTAACCTATTACTTGATCTACGACACTGTTGCGCAACTCGTTGTAGGTTGACGTCCAGTCTCCTTGCGGTCTGTTATAATTCACAGATTTAGTACAGGTTACCGCAATCGAGCCTTGGTGGATGTATTGAGCGTTGGGACGATCATCAGCTCAGCCTTACGGCCGGAACGATAGCCTTCAAATGGAAAATCCACTGACACTTGTGGAGTACTCAGAGCAAGAACTATGCCCAGGATGTAGAGACCTCCCGCCGGTCAACACTTTTCGACATTACCAACACATCCTTCACGATACCTTCAAATCCTTCCTTGCCTGCCCATGTCCTTTCTGCATCTGGATATATAAAGCCCAAAACTCCGACCTCACGCCAGATGACCGTCAATCTCTGCTGGAACAAAATTCGGTCGTGGCGCTACATCCAAACTTGGGCATCATACCGCAAACTATCACTAGGCGACTCAATGTCCAACGTCGGCGTCATACACGGCCAAATACCTCATCTCGTCACCGTGTTCCTTCATGTATATACGGACCCATGCGAGTATCTAGCTGGGCGGAAATCGAGCGTCCTAACCGTGACCCTCTAACAAGTACAATAAGGCGATCCGTGCTCGAAGTCGATACGTGGCCGTGAGCCTCTTCACCCTCGCTCAGACCAAGCATTCGAGGGCATCAACAGGTCCATCGGGAACTGCATGAGTAGCCATAAGTCATGCCAATCTCCCGACGAGGCATATCTTCCTTCGTATATCGTCGATGTCGATCCCCCGGGCCAACAGGGGTGCCGTCTCGTGCGCACCAATGGGCAGTGGAAGGGTCGCTATGCGGCACTGAGTTATGTCTGGGGCGTGCCTCTCTCGGAGCAACCCGTTTATTTGAGCAGAGACAGTGAGGAGAAGCTAAAACGAGGAATTCTGGAGGCGGAACTGCCGCCGACTCTCAAGGACACCGTTCACGTCTTGCGGAAGCTTAGAATAAGGTATCTGTGGGTAGACGCACTGTGCATCGTACAAGATGACGACGCTATAAAAAGAGCGGAAATCGGGAAGATGCACAACATCTTCGGCAATGCGTTTCTTACTATACAGGCGTCTCGGGCCAAGTCGATCAGAGAGGGCTTCCTGCACGAAAGGCCATCGTCAAGCCTCCCGCGCCAGAAGCTACGGTACAATGACGCTAGTAGCCAGGAACCAGCTTTTATTTATATGAGGACTGCTCCAGTGACGTATCAGGAGGGACCCGTCGGCACGCGTGCTTGGTGTTTCGAAGAAGGCGTCCTTTCGCAACGAGTCCTGCAGTATGGCCCAGAATGCACGGCCTACGATTGCTTTGCCGGAAGGCAGTGCGACAACGGCATGTGGAGCAAGCAAGGGAGATACACATCTTCGGGGCCGAACTTCTTCTATCCAGGCCCCTGGTATCACGGCATGCGCGTTCCGAACAACGAGAGAGTCAAAGATCCCAGAATGAATATACTTGTAAGGTGGTACTACGCACTCGACTACTACTACACGCCGCGATTCCTCACCAAGGAACGAGATCGCTTGCCCGCAATTGCTGGTGTTGCCCGCTGCATCCAAGTCGATGTTGGCGGCGACTTTCTAGCTGGGCTGTGGTCTTCTGATATTTTATGGGGTTTGATGTGGTCATCACGCTATTTGTTAGGCATTAAGTTTGTCAACAGGGACATAACGATGGAATGGATTGACAAATGGGGGCCGCGAACAATGATGGTGCGTCCGAATGGTGGAAACCGCACGCCCTCGTGGTCGTGGGCGTCTGTTGATGGGCCGACGCATTCTAATATCTCGAAACGCCTATCTCAAAGGCCTCTCCCTGTTGTGGAGGTCCTGCAGTACCCCAAGCCCAAGGCCGGAGGCTCTCTTGGGGAGTTGGATGATGATAGGTTGATTCTTTCTGGATCTGTCCGACTGGCTCGGTTTGTTCTGAATGAGGTTCCAAAACGAAGGGAGCAGGGTACACATACTCTTTTGGATGAGAGCGGCAAGCATATTGCTCACGCGAGATTGGATATTGAGGACGATGTGCTGGAGCGGGTTTGGCGTGTTCTTATCTTCAACTCGATGGGACTCCTTCTTGTACCGTTTAGAGGAGACAGGGAATCATTTCGGCGGGTTGGTGTATTCTTTACGCTAGTACCTTGGGATGTGAAAACCAAGACAGAAGTGTGCATTCAGTAAGCAGCTTGGAGGCGATGTATTTCCAGAGAGGTTTTGTAGGTAAATGTGTGCTCATTGTGTCGATATCTGCTAGGATCTGGCAAAAGCCACTTTTTCAAGTGGAAGCGGTGGGTAATAGGCCGTGCTCGAATCCATGGTAGAAATGTGACCGATTAAAGGCCACTGGAAAGTCGATCCCGGTCAGCTGCAGGGGAGAAGTCCACCAAAACAATATAGATGCGCATCCTACCTGGCGTAGATGCTAGATCCCTCTCCGTAGGTTAGAGTCTGCTGTGGCGTCTGCACGGACCCAGGGGCTGAGCGATGCGGTGTATGACCATTCTGGCCTCCGTCAACCGCTCAAGCAGTGCAATATCGAAAGAATGTATTGCAGCCGCCTTCTCCAGTCCAACACCTTGCGGTTCTGCTGCCAGCTCCAACTCAGCTGAGAACCTGTGTCGTCGCTAGGCCTGCATTCCCCGTATCGTATCAGTAAACGGGCCGACTGGGTACCTACTTCCATATGCAATTGCATAGCGTTGCGGTGAGGCTTTAGCCTCACAAGGTGCTTCTAGGGGCATGCGCTAGATCTAATCGTCAACTTGATCGACGTGCCGATCGCGAAGTTAGAAGCGCCTAGCTACTTGAAAGGGGCCCTATGAGCCACGAGCCAAGCTACCCGGCGAGTAGGATCTTACGCTAGAGATCAGCTAAACGAATACTCCCCCGCTGATCACAGCTGTAGCTGGCTCTGCTATTCGTAAAGCTGAAAGAATAGTCGGCATTATCGAAGTATAAGAAGAGGGCCGCAGTAGTCTCAGCACCATCATCACCACACGGTTTCAATCCTCAACGCCTTCTCTTCAAGCATCTACACATTGATAAGCAATATGCGTTTCTTCTCCAAGCTCGTTACTTCTCTACCCCTCATCGCCGGCATCTGCTGCGCCACCTCTGCTGCAGCCCTTCGTCGCGCCGTTGACTCGAACAACCTGGCCTGGAGCCTTTATGATCTCGCTGAAATGTCCCAAAACGTGACCGTGGTCCTTGACCACTGCAATGAAGAAGACAAGAACGATCCTTTTTACCAAGATGTAGGATAATTCCATCTTCCGACGAGAACCACTCATGCACTAATACCTATCCCGTCGCAGCTTGTCATTGAGCATCTCGCCGAGCTCGCCCAGAACACAAAAGACCTTGACATCGCCATGGAGGGCACGCAGGAATTCACCAACGTGGCCGACCAGAAACGAGTTTGCGATAGTTATGACAGCGTAAGCCATCGTATCGCCACCGCTTCCATCGCAAGCGCTAACATGCTATATAGCTCGTCACGACCCAACAAGAGACTATGGATGCGTTTGTTAGAAAAAGCTTCTTCCGCACAACCTCATCAGGTAAAGATATGGTTACCTGGCTGAATACGCTGGACGAAGCTGATAATGTAAGAGCTTCCTATTTTATCTGGCCTTTCTCGTTCGGGTGCTAATATCGCGCAGAGCCTGGGATCCAAGCTTATCAATGCAGTTCCCGTTTGTGCAGATGCTGCCACCAAGGACAAGAATAGCCTTAACGCTGCTGTTAAAAAGGCCATCTGCGTCTTCACCGCTGATGATAATTGCTGAACAAGGCTGAACTTTGCATGGCATTTGGTCGACTACATGAAAAGTAGGCGTATTTTATGATCTACGGCAGGATGTAGCATTTGGGCGTATAAGGTTTCAAAAGTAGTGAAAGAAACTCTGAGATCAACAATAATGTATGTTGTCAATTTTTATAGCAGCTTCTCACTAAATTCATCAAGCATTAGATACATTCCTGATTTTTTCTCAGTTCCTGCACAGTCCCACGAATACCGAAGGCCGCATGTTCAATGCCATCTGTCCGGCCAACGACGCCAAACTGCAGTTTCAGCTTCTCAAAATTTCGGTCAAGTGGCTGAGCCCCCAAGCATTGGCCCACCGCAACGCCATCCAAGTCTGCGTTTCTGGTAGTCAGCAGGATGCTGGAAAAGGACACATCAGCACTGTAACCGTTCGCGAGAAGCGCCCAGCCACCAACGAGGAGGGCCACAAACGCAACAGCCACACCAGCAACATAAGAGATTAGCAAGTCCACAGGACCATATCGCCAGAAGTTCTTCGGCGAAGTAACCCGTATATCCGTCGTCGTGTTCCCGTTGAGAAACTCGCTGCTCAACAAGCTCAGAGTCAGATTCCGAAACAGATCTTCCACGGCCGCCGCCACTGAATTGTTGCGGCACATCCACGGCGAGACGAGTTGGTCAAGCGGCGGCTCTCTGCTGCCGAATGCCTTCCAGCCCGCGAGGACTTCAGGGCAGGCCATCAAGCCGGTCTTGACGACAGGAAGATCTGATCCCAGCATTCCGGAGGACGATAGCCCATTTTGGATGCCGACCTCGCCGGACAACAGGTCGGACATAGCTAGGTACATGGCCAGGTATGCCCTGCCTCCAGGCGGGAGCTGTGTAAACGCGACCGAGGTATTGAAGTCCATCGTAGACTCGTAGGCCAGATCCTGGATCAAAGTGGTTTGTACGCCATCGTTGAACTTGAATTTCGTAGTGTAGGATGCGTTCCAAAGCTGGCAGCTGATGTTATGGGGGTCTCCTCCCAACGACTTCCCTCCGCCGGCCCGGATGAAGAACAGGTTCTGCGAGTACACCGGCTTCGCGGCTTGCCAATAGTAGTAGTTCGAGGCTATACCACTGTCAATGGTGTCATCCCACAGCGTCTGCAGGGAAGTGCAGTTGTTGCAGTTGCCAACGGGCTGGCCGTTCTTTTTCGCATTTGCCAAGGACTCACACTTTAGCGCGGGTGCATAGAACTGCAGTGTGAAGGATGAGTTGGGAAATGGGGCGGTAATGGGAATGATGCCAATCGAAGAGGAAACGGCCGACAAGAGGCGGGTGACTGCTGGGGATGCCTCGTTGATGTAGCCGACCCCCATGGAATCGGACCACAGTGTCTCGTCCCTGGAAAAGTTTACCGAAGGCACTCGTCCTCTTGTTGTATTTGTGACAGATCTGGATTCAACGGAGATGGTACCCGGCGTAACGGTGGCGATAAGCGGCATGAACCTAAGGACGTTAGTGGTGGGTGGAGCTTGGCTGGGCCCTGAACACTTGCCATGATGCTAGTGCAAGCAGGACCAGGAGTTTCGCTTTCCAGAGAACTTCAAAATTTATGAACGCCAGCGGGTTTTTCGTCATCGAAAACATGGCATCGATACTGCCGACAGCCATGGCTTCCGTTCTCGCGATCGTCCACAGATACTGCGTGAAGGAAACACCCACGGAGGCTGCGAGTGCTGCTTTGACCAAAAATGCTAGACCTGTTCCGATTCGAATACTCCATTCTTGTTGACTGGTGGAAGTAACGAGCGTGCCATCCAGCGAGTGGTAGAAGATGTGGTGGCCAACGGCGAAAGCGATTCCCGCTATGAACAGGAGAACCATGAGCATCGGAGCCCTCCAGTGAACACCCCATCTCACCATCGGGATATCCGATTTTGACGCTGACTGATACGCAGACATGGCTACCCTGTAGTGGCTGTATTCTGTCTGTATTGAAACTGCGCGCGCACTATGCAGAACGGCGGGTGAGAGATTCACCCAAGGCCGATGCTAAGATGAACGAGAAAAAAGAATGGAAAAGGAAACCGACAAGCATTCAATTGGTGCACAGGATAACAAGGCTTTTATATCAATTATTGCCGTGTAAGCGCGTAAGCTAAGCTAAAATTAGTCTGGTGGACTTGAAGGCTTACCGCCTCACACATGCCGATTGGCGATGGACGACTCCGCAGCTTTGGCCCCCAACACAGCCTCTACCTAGTGCTGACATTTCTCTGAAACTTCCTCACGTGTATCGATTTAGCGCCTTTAGTCCCTTCGTAGTCGGCCCGCAATGGCTCCGGCAACCAACGCCGGTCGGAACCGCAACGTAGCTGGATGGTATCTTCTTATAGTTCAGACTGTTCTTTTACTTCTTCTATATCGGCTACAAAAGGTGGGGCTGCCTTGAACTAAGCTCCGCCGTTGCAACACATTTAACAGAAGCTAGCTCGATATGGGACCATCTTATATTGACCATTGCTCCTAGCCCAACAGCTGTCAACATCGTGAGGTTCTTCGCTCCCCGAGATTTTGAGCGGGGCTTTCATTAATTAACGAGAGCTTCCTGGCCGCCACCACGCCTCCAACATCAAAAACTGTGTGATCACGGCGATAGCCGGCAGACAGGATTATTGGTTTTCTGAGGACTGCTGTCAGAGCATTGCACATTTGACAAAACCGGTAATAAGCTCTTTTCGCAATCTGTAGCTGGTCTATCCTCCAGCATCCAGGGTACCGCTAGATGATCAAGTGGATGCCTCATAAAGGTCTGGGTTGCTCATGGAGTTGCTTACTCATCTGGGAAGAGACCACGTGCTCTGGTGTTATGCGGCGCAGTTCATAAACTCCCGGGGCTTTTTGCTTTTTTTGTCGGGTGTTCTCGGCAAAGTGCCAGGCTGAAACCCCGCACCAGCTTGAAGCCTGAACACTTTTCCACTCACACAGGATTCAGCCCGCCCATCAACTTGGGTGGACACTGTAAAATAACCCAGCGTGGCGGAAATTGCCGAGCATTTGATTAGTAAGTAGACAGACTAGACCAGACTAGTCCACAGCGGGCGCAAAGCCGGTTGAGACGACCTCTGAAACAATCATCGTCATCATCAACAATCCGCCCATCAACACCAATCCTCCGGCTTTCTACGGTCCACAAATTCGGTAGGTGTCGCGTCGTGTCAGAAATCCCCTTTAATCATCCCAAAATATACCCATGCGCTACCGCTGCGACAAATGTCGGCTCACACTACCCACTCAGAGTTACGTCATTGCCATGACCGACGTTCCAGCACTGGATGAGGATCTCGATAGTTCAACCATTTGGACGGACGCCAGAAGCGTTATCGAGGATCCCGAGGATGGCGGAAGCCAGTCAGACACCAACAGACCCAGCACGCCAACGCCGCATCGCGGCCGTACCTTCTTGATTAGATCCGTCTCATCTGGAGATGTGATAACGCTTTCTGACGGCAAAGTCATGCTGGCTCGGCCCGATGGCCGTGCCTCGCACTGGGTCTGCGAGGAGGCTAGTGGTTGGCTCGGCTTTCGAAACGTCGTGTCGGGGAAGCTTCTGGGTCGCGGTTTGGACTGGGGACTGTGTTGCTCGGCCACAGGGCATAAGGAATGGGAGAGATTTCACGTACATCAGCAGCCCGAGGGAGGTAGTGTCTTGCTAATGTCTCATTGGTTTAACAAGATACGGCCTATAGGAATGAGAAGGGGAAATGGGACAGAAAGACTAGCAATGATCGAGATTGGCGAATCAGATCCGATGGCTTGGGAGTTTGTAGAAGTTTAGTAGCATAAGGCTCTGGCTGTATTTGGAATTCTTAGAACAATTCTTATCGTGCGCACAGCGTTGCCGTGGACGTTGATTATAACTACACCAGCTCGGCGTGACTTTCGTGCGCTCTAATAAGTGTGTGAGGAGGCTGATAATTACCTGGGCTTCTAAAACATTGTTGCGATTAGGAAACTGGGTGGCGACTACGGCGGTTAATATAGGGGATTAGAAAAAGTAACAAGATACGGTAATGAGAGTGGCCAATGAACAGTAACGCCTGACACGATTTGCAGTCTAAGTGAAGCAGTGTAAGTCAACCAGTGAAAATGTAAGAGTTCCAAATGGGGGCTGAGAGCTTGGTGCGCTTGACAAGCGTCTATGTTTCTCCTCGGACGTATTCCTCTCTTACAATCCCTGCAATGGGCCCCCCGTAGCACTAATTGCAAACGTAGCTGAAACCAAGTAAATGCAAGCAAGCGAGAAATTATCCCTGTTCAACAGTCAGCGCTAGAAAACAAATAATGTGGAGCGCCTTCTTGAGAGAATGAAATTGGAAATGGCTTGTAGATCTTTCAATATTGTGGGAACGGGGGGCCTGTCGCACCAGCCAATGTCATCATGATAGATTTTCAGCCTCACCTGCCCAACCGGCGATATTTGCCCATTGGTAGTTTTGCTCGCATATTTTGGCCCCTACATTCACTGCGACCGAACGAGGGCGATCATATATACAGTACATTGCACAACTCATCGTTCACGTGCGCTTCCATTTATTGTTCAAATCGGCTCCATGCAAGCTGATGCACTCGAGTAGACTTGCGTTCACGCGAAGAGGTTCAGCCGCTCCTTTTCAGCTACCAAGACAGCCCAGAGTTGACATCGTGCTATCCGAAGTTTCATCGCCAATTGGCCAAAATGGCTTTCGTCTCAAAGCTAGACATCATTCTCCCAGACCCTCCCAGGGCAAAAGTGGAAGTGTTTGGGTTGGCGATGTCACGTACTCCTTACTTTTAGTCGCATTCAATAAATATACTACAATGTCCACTACTATGTCATCTTAAAGCTATCATTGTACTCTGCTGAATTACATCTTGTCGCGTTGAAACTCGTGATTTTCCTCATCCCTACTATGTTGAGGATGTTCCTCCAACTCTATATCATCCAACGGAGCACCAATGGGCTCACGCGCGTGAAATTCTGGATCTTCGGACTCAGAATCCCCACTTCTCACCAACTGAGGTCGTCTCACCCTTTTATCACGGAGGAAATAGTGCTTAAAGAAGTATCGTGCCTCGGCAAGCCCGTGAGAGACATGCTCCGCAGTGCGCTTTCTGAATACCTCGTTGAGCTGTTCAAGATGGAGGTCTTTCGTTTCAGGCACCAGTCTCAAATAAGGATATATATACTTAGCAAAGAGCAAGAACGGACTACAGTTGCAGCAGGGGAACAGTGCACTGTGTTGACACGGAAGAAAGACTTACAGTAAGATGGCCACACAGCCAACAATGCACCATGCAGAGTACCAAAGGAATGTTCCCCACGGGCGAAATTTGTCCAGAAAACTTGGTGTGGTTATCGCTAGAAATTGATTGTCAGCAAGATTATGACAAAATGCAGGAAACGGTGTGATACCTAAAAGAAAGTTGAAGAACCAAAGCACAGAGGTGGCGATGCCCATTCCAAAGTCACGATTGTAAAGAGGCATGCTCTCTGCTGAGTACACCTGCGAAGGTTAGCGTCTATACGAATTACGAAAGCATAGACTCACGAAAGGCACTGGCCCTTCCCCTGGGCTGTATGACGCAATAAACAAATAAATTCCGACAAGCAACACAGCCGGTTGAGAGCTTTCATTTTGAACTCCAAGGGCAATGGCGATGAAACCCTGGAAAAGTGCCATCAGTGGAAAGGTGAGGAGGAGAAGGGTTCTACGACCCAACGTGTCAATAGTCCACACAGCAGGGAACGAGAAAACAAAATTTATGATTCCGAATCCCATGCCGGCCTGCAGCGTTTTAGTAAAGTCGAATTTGGCTTTGAGCTTCTTCTTGGAGGCTCACCAGTAAGGCCTGGTTGGTAGAAAAGTTCGATCCCCGCTGGTAATGAAGCACATATGTCATGTAGTAAACCAAGACTAAGTTTAATTAGCTACGAATTGATGTCATAGATCTTAGAACATACCGTTTACACCGCAAAACTGTTGAAAGAACATCACGATTGCGCTAGCCGTGAGCGCCCTTCTGTTCCTCGGAACGGTGAAGAGTTCAAGGAAAGCTCTACTCTGCTTCTGCTGGAGAAGTTCTTCCTCGTTTTTGAGAAGATGATATATCAAAAACAAGTCTCTGGCTGCCTGGAGCTTTGTATGCCGAAGACTACAGAGCGATGACCAGGCCTGCTCGCAGTATCTTTTCTTCCTTTCACCAGTAGCCTGGTGGGCTCTCCGGAGAAGCCATCTGGGACTTTCTGGTAGGCAATATACGTAGGCAATAACAAATAAGGGAAGGATCATCTAGTAGGTGTAAGATAGTTAACCTTTCGAGAGGGATGGACTGGGAATTCGCACAGGACTGGCAAGCATTAGGCGCCAATTTAAGGTCTAACAGAGAAAAGCGTTAGATTTCGAAAGGGCGGCAAGTTGCAAAGCTGACTCACACAGTGTGGGGTCCGGATTTGGAGAGCCTGGAGGTTAAATGTTGTTGAGTTGTCGACGTTATCAGTACCGTATATTTTAGCTTGGCGAAGCTGGTCGGCGTTACAGGAACTTGAGCTCCCCCCAGCAACGTTATAAAAAAGAACACCGGCGATATACCCGCACATAATGCCTGAATGCCATAGTTAGAAATCATTAATTATGGAATGGGACCGTAGTGTTACCGAAAGCCGTCCAAGTCTGCCACATCATGACCAACGCTCCTCTGATATTTGCCGGTGCACACTCTGCAGCGAAAACAGGAATAGTAGCGCTGATTGGTCAGTCAGGATTGAAATGCGATTTTGGGGAGGACGGATGATTGCTACCTTTTTGGGCCGATTCCAAACCCAAGAAGAAATCGTGCAACGAATAATTGTTCCCAAGTCTTTACAAAGCCCTGCCCCAGGCAGGTTGCAGATGAGATGATGCATGTGATAAGAATCGTGCCTGTAGAGTGTCAAGGTTATGGTCACGTATGAAGATGCAACGAGGAGAAGTGCGCACCTCGTCTACCAAACCACTTGTTCAGCGGGTAGTTGAGCCTTTCTCGTGTCAATCATGAGTTTTTTTTTTTTTTTTTTTTTTTTTTTTTGGTTTTCTGTCCCACTATAGGTAGCCATATTGCAGAAGGTTCATAAGATAATCCGATAAAATATCTTTTTTGTTCTCGGCGGAGAGGAACAAAGTGCATCACGTGATAGAGCTGCAAGTCAGCCTGTGCAGGGCGGGGTGCGGCGTAGCATCAAGTCCGCCACCACGACATCTCAACCAACAACACTGCAATCAGTGAAAGCAGCTCAGATCAACGACGGAGGAGCATCTCATTTACCCATTCAGGAAGACTGTGACAGCGATGACGTTGAGTCCGGGACACCTTCACAACCAGAACGCACGGTCCCCGCTGACTCACCTCCAGTGCAGAAACCAGACCGTGAACTGAGCAGCCGCTCGTCTTCCGCGAGCGAAGTGGCGTTCAGCCAACCGCAGTCCACACAGAATGGCCAGAACACACAACGGGAGGAAGAAGGAAGAGAAGGGGAAATGCAGAATGCCGATGTTACAACCGCGAGGGAGGGATCTGAAGGAGTGGAGGCTTCCATTGGGATACTCCTTAATTCTTATGACACGAATGAAATTGCAGGATGGCAGTTGCCCCGCAAAATCGTACTCGTCCAGCGGGTGGCCGAGACAGCGTGTATCATGGACGAGCTTTTAGGGTATCTGGGCCATGAGACCTACAAGTCAGAAACAACCATCCCAAAGGTACTTGCGTTCTAACCTCGACCACGAGCTCTGTTGATATGCATAGCAGATTACAGAGAATTGATGAGAAGAATTATCGAGTGGTGCGATCATGGACAAAACAACGGCTTTGACACGATGAATTGGTCCAACCCTGTCATGGAGTGGACCGACAATTTCTCTAGCGTAAACTGGGACACGGCCCTAAATATCTTCGGAGTAAATCAATACTTGCCAGATCCGCTGCTAGCCGACCCTCGTCTCAAGGCCATATACTACCGCGGCATTTCACTTTCCCTCCGCGCCGGCCACGCTATAGTTGCTCAAAGAATCACGGGTAAAACTCCGAAGCAGATTTGTGCGACATTCGAGTTCGAGAAAGATTTGCTCTCAAATCTCAATGCTTCTGTCCCCCAAAGCGAGGTAGATTGGTGGACCAGTCATCTCGCGTCGCCGCCCGGAACCTACTGGCCCACGCCCTCGCCCACGGACGTCTACCGCATACGTCACCTCCTACAGTACGTGCCTCTCAGCAGCGGCCACACAGTCCCTGCAGAAATCGCGTACCAAATCGTCTCGCTCGCCTACACACCACGGCTTGTAGAGCGCAGACGTCAGAAAAAGAGCACCTGGCATGCAGCGACATGGGCATTCCGGCTAGCCGCGATGCCGAGGAGGAAATTGGCGTCTTCGCGATGTATCTCTGCACCCAAACCATTCCACGTCCAAGTTCGGAGGCGGAGATGCCGAGGATGGTCCCGGTGGGCGCCACCGTCACGGTCCAGACTAACGACGCGTGGGATGACACTGGGGAGTCCGAAAGATTGGAGGCAGTTAGCCTTCTTCGGCCCTCGGTACCGGGGCTGGAGGAGAAAAGCGAGGCGCTTGAAGATGTGGTGGGCGGTCGTTGGATGGATAAAGATGATGCGAAGACGGCGCTCATGGAGAGAGGGTGGGAGGTTGTCGGATCGTTTTCGTATGCGATTTTTGATCCCGACGACGAAAGGGGTGAAAACTGCTCGGAATACAAAGTCGACATGGCGCAGAAATATGGTGAAAGGTTTTTGAAGCTGATGGAACCTGGATGCTGTGTTGTAATTTGGTCTCATATCGATGGGGTGAGTTCTTGAAAGCCTTTTTGAATCGTCTTCGGCTTGCTGACTATGTCATAGAAACGAAGCTGGGTAGAACAGCCCCATGCGAATGGTATTGTGGGAGCAACCGTTGAGATCAAGTTTGAAGTGCGATAGAGTTGAAATTACCAAGAAATGCCGTTATGCAGCATTCGTGAGAAGTGATGCGGAGTAGATAGTAAGAGGCGCCGATAGGGATGGAGGTATGGTGGGGAAACTAGTGTTAGTGCCTACACTTCAAGATTACGCCGTCTGTATCCATAGTGACACGATGGGGGCGAGTTTTTTGAAGCCAATCCTCTGACGGGGTTGCGCAGCTCGCTGGAAGGTCTCCCGAGCACCGAGGAGCCCCACCAAAACCGATGCAGCTCCGTCATCACACAACAAGCTTAAACCCACGTCCAACGCCACATTGCTGCCTATCCACCAACAACATCAAGCCAGCTTTCACACTTTAGCATCATGGCAGTCCAACTGCTCGACCTTAGCTTCGAGCACCATCCAGATGGCTTCGGTATCGAATCGCGCGCACCACGGTTATCTTGGCGCTTCGGCCAGGACCAGTCGGCTCCCGCAAAAGGCTGGCACCAGACTGCGTACGTAGTGGAGATATTCCGAGGCTCGGAATCCCAGGCGACGGAGTCGTACCGCGTGGAATCCGAAAGCTCGGTGCTTAACCCATGGCCAAGCCGACCATTAGCGTCGCGCGAGAGAGCAGCGGTCCGAGTAAGAGTCTTTGGGCACAGCAACGTTGATGGGAATCCGTCAGAGCCTGCCGCCACACCTTGGACTGACTGGCACGTGGCGGAAACGGGGCTGCTGGATCGTTCCGACTGGACGGCCAACTTCATCACAACGCTGATCCCGCAACCCAAGGACAAGCCACGCCGTCCAATGTTGTTCCGGAAGCTGTTCACTCTCGACTCTGTACCCGCCGGTCAGCGCCGGGCCAGACTCTACATCACCAGCCTCGGCGTCTACGAGGCGCACATCAACGGTCGTCGGGTAGGCGATCTGCAGATGACGCCGGGATGGACGAGCTACAACCACCGCCTGCCCTACCAAGTCTACGACGTCTCCTCGCTGCTGCAAGAAGGGGAGAACGTCCTCGCTGCCGAAGTCGCCGAAGGATGGTACGCCGGCCGACTCGTCTGGGGCGAGGGCTTCCGCAACTGCTACGGCGACACGCTAGGCCTACTCGCGCAGCTCGAGATCCAAGAAGACGGCCAGGTCATCCAAACAGTCATTTCCGACGGCTCCTGGCGCGCACGCGAGTCCTCCCTCATCACGAGCGAGATCTACGACGGCGAAGTCTACGACGCCCGCGAAGACGAGCCGGGCTGGAGCAGCCCGGGCTTCCACCTCAGCACGCCCTGGAACCTCGCCCAACCCCTCCCCTTCCCCTCGACCACCCTCTTCCTCCCCGACGCGCCCCCCGTCCGCGTCACCCAGGTCATCACCCCCCGCTCCATCACCACCAGCGCGACGGGCACCACCCTCCTCGACTTCGGCCAAAACCTCGTCGGCAAAATCCACATCCAATCCCTCGCCAAACCCGCAGGCCACGTCCTCACCATCCGTCACGCCGAAGTCCTCCAAAAAAACACCCTCTACACCCGCCCCCTCCGCGCCGCCGCCGCCACTGACACCATCACCTTCTCCTCGCGCCCGCTAACCAACTACTCCCCCCGTTTCACCTTCCACGGCTTCCGCTACGTCGAGCTGACCGGCTGGGACGCCACCACCGACGCCGCCAGCAACATAACCGCCCACGTCCTCCACACCGCCCTCCCCCGCACCGGCCACTTCCGCTGCTCCGACCCCCGCGTCAACCAACTGCACGCCAACGCCGTGTGGTCTTTCCGCGGGAACAGCCTCGCCATCCCAACCGACTGCCCGCAGCGCGACGAGCGGCTGGGCTGGACCGGCGACATCCAGGTCTTCGCGCCGAGCGCTGCGTTCCTCTTCCGCGCCGCGGGGTGGATGGGCGAGTGGCTGCGCGACGTGGCGCTCGACCAGGGCGATGCGGGGGGTATCGTGCCGATGGTGGTGCCGGACGTGCTGAAGGATAGGACGGCGTGGAAGGTCGTGCCGCAGGCGGTGTGGGATGATGTTGCGGTGTTGCTGCCGTGGGAGGTGTGGCGCTGGAGTGGGGATGCTGGGGTGTTGGAGAGGCAGTGGGGGAGTATGGTGGCGCATGTGGAGGGGGCGGTGAGGAGGGGGGCGGATGGGTTGTGGGAGGAGGGGTTGTGGCAGTTGGGGGATTGGCTGGATCCGAATGCGCCGCCGGAGGACCCGGGGGCGGGGAGGACGGATGGGGGGTTGGTGGCGGATGCGTATTTGGTGTATGTGACTGGGGTGATGGCGAGGGTGGCGGGGGTGTTGGGGAAGGAGGGGGAGGAGAGGAGGTATAGGGGGGAGTGGGAGCGGTTGAGGGGCGTTTTTAGGGAGAAGTACGTCGCGCCGTCGGGGTTGGTGGTGGGCGATTCGCAGACGAGTTTGGCGCTGGCGATTGCGTTTGATCTGTATGATGGGTCGGAGCGGAGCGAGGTGCAGAGGAAGAAGGCGGGGGAGCGGCTTGTGCGGCTGGTCAAGCAAGCGAAGTACCGTGTCAGCACGGGCTTTGCGGGGACGCCGCTCGTGCTGCATGCGCTGAGCCGGACGGGGCATGTGCAGGAGGCGTATCGTATGCTGCTGGAAGAGGGGTGTCCGAGTTGGCTGTATCCAGTTTCGATGGGCGCCACGACGATATGGGAGCGGTGGGATAGCATGTTGCCCGATGGCACTGTCAATCCGGGTGAGATGACGAGCTTCAATCACTATGCCCTGGGCTCAGTGGTGGATTGGTTGCATGGCGTTGTTGCCGGGCTCACGCCCGTGGAGCCGGCGTGGAAGAGGTTTAGGGTCAGGCCGCTTCCCGGCGGGACGATAACGTGGGCGGAGGCGAAGTTTGAAAGCCCGTATGGGCTGGTGGTTGTGAAATGGTTGTTGGAAGAGGAGGGAACGAAGTTTAGGCTGGGGATGCAGGTGCCGCCGAATACGGAGGCCTTGGTCGTGATGCCTGGTGAGGCAGAGGAGGAGGGCATGTGGGTTGGCTCCGGTGTGCATCAGATGGTGACGGCGTACAAAGCTCCAGGCGAGTGGCCACCGAAGGATCTCTGGGCTTAATTTAAGAATGGCCTTGATCGAGAGGTTTTGGGCCCTTCGAGACAGTCTACTGCATTCTCGGGTCCCTGAGAGCTACATGCATATCTGAGATTTTCGCAGCCTCGTAGCTGAAATGCTCTTTGAGTGATCAAAGAGTTCGAATTCTGATAGCCGAAGCACCATCACTACCGTTCGACACCGCTGAGCATGGATAAATGTACATGATGTGAGAGGCAAGCACAAAGTAAGGCTAACGCCACTAATCTTGGCACGGGCCAACGGTTGGAGGAGATCAAGTGTCGGTTAGGGCAAGCACCCAGTTCAGAAATTACGAAGCTCCGTCAAATCCAGGCTCTAGGGATCAAGTGAGTGTCGAATGGATCTGTAGTTGGAGGATAAGCTCGTCTGAAGTTCTGATTGTGAGATCTTTGTCTTGATCTGTTCGCCTGAAAAATATAATTGGTAGACTGCACGAACAAGTCGCTTGCAAAAATGGGTCCAAAACGGCATCAATACTCCAACTAGATCTCCACGCATACCTCGGACAGCAGACTCTCTTGACTGCTACAAGTTTGAGCACCATTATGGACCTCTGTCTTCCCCTCCAGGCTCTACCAGGGTACGATAATAATGCATCCAAACGGCACGGTAAACGTAGAGGGTGGGGGCCTTTACGATATGCCTGGTGGGTCAAAATAAGCGCCGGGCCGCACAGACCGCACGAGCTGCGAAATGGTGCATGAGATGCCGGGGCCGCTGGTGGGCCCATCTTGGATTGAATAAGACTGCAGGGTGTTGGTACACCGGGCAGCTACTGCGGAGGATGCCTATGGATAAGAGAAGTGAAATATTTATCTTAGCAGCTACCTTCTCTTGACCTGTCGGACGGGGCCAATGGGAAGCTCGCTTGAAATACCTTTTTTTGACAACCGAGGAATCTCCACGAATCCAATAGCAGTTGTCTCACAACCCTGTCAGTTTGTCGGAAACCTAAGCGCGCTATAAGCGAGATGTTACGTGGCAGCGGCAATTTAAACAAGACTATGCCTAGAGCTTCACCCACTCTCCATATGCTAACTGCTACTGAATTTACATTTTCCTTGATCGAACTGTAAAAGGAGCAATCTCTTCACAAAGGGCTGCCTGAATCCGCAGCGTTTCATTACTTGTCTTAGTTCAAATAAACTTCGGCCCACCTTGAGTCATGGTAGGCTCATTCTGCAAGGTGCTTTACAATCTCAACGACGCTAACTTTCCATATTAAGAGCAATTGGATCCTTTCAACGTTTCTCACCATACTCTGCGTCTTTCTAACCAATCTTCTCTTTCGTCGACGTCTTGAGCCAATCCACTTGTACTCCACCCATCTTACGGCATCACTAGGGCCAGACCGGAACCGGAATGACTCCTTTGTCGGCGCATCCTCGAATGGAGGCAATCGACGAATTCCCGGCCAGGACCATGCACTGCGGGGAAAGATTGCGGACAATGCCGACTGGAAGATACTAACCAGCGATAAGTATACTGTGGGCATCATCACTACCTTGTCCAAGGAGCTGAAGGCAGTCATGGCGGTGTTGGATCAGAGACACGGCCAGCCCTCAAACTTTCAGAAACCGAAGTCAGACACAAACAACTATGTCTGGGGCCAGATTGGGGAGCACAGCATCGTTTTAGTGTCACATCCCATGAATATGACCGGCAAGGTCAGCGCCGCGACCACGGCCCTTTCAATGTGGCGGACGATTCCTTCAATTCGATTTTGCCTCATAGTGGGCATTGGGGGCGGTGTGCCCTACCCCGAAAAGGCACCCGACGAGCAAGTCCGTCTTGGGGATGTTGTCGTGAGCGCACCATCTGGAACGACTGGCGGTGTGGTGCAATATGACCTTGGGAAAGTGGAGATCAGAAAGGGTGGGAGCTATTTCCGCCGCACTGGACAGTTGAACAATCCTTCGCGCGAACTACTCTCAGTTCTGACTACATTCGACGCTGAAATGAATGACTCCAGGCTCCAACGCAGTATTGGCTCAACTGCGGCAAAGATGAATATCGGAACCAAGGAATTTTCCGCATATCCAGGCGCCGTGCATGATCGATTATTTCCTGCCTCCTATACTCATCGAACGAGCTTTCCCTGGTACTCTAAATTTTGCTTTTGGCTCAATGGAGCAAACTCTCAGCGCCAGGTCGGATCTGCACATTGTCTTCACTGTGATCCAAGAAAAATCGTCAATCGGTTTGATCGAGACTCCCCGAGTATACCGCGAATTCACTGCGGCCTCATTGCTTCAGGAGACAGAGAGATCAAGGACGCGAGGATAAGAGATGAGATTGTGAATCAGCTACAGCAAGAAAACGTCGGCGAGTGCTTGTGCTTCGATATGGACGCTGCAGGGATCATGAATATCTTTCCAAGCTTGGTCGTCCGGGGTATCAGTTGTTATGCTGACTCCCACGAAAACGGAAAATGGCAGAGTTATGCGGCTATCGCTGCTGCTACTGTTGCAAAGGAGCTGCTCTCGTTTGTGCCGGTTTCCGAGATTCAATCAGAACAAAGTACGTCAGGAGCTGTGCCAGAGAAACTTCAGGGTTAGTCACCGCCTCCAATACCAATGACATTATACAGTGTCTACTTTTATTCTAACTATTTTTAGATGTGGAAGAAATCATATCTCATACTCCTCACATTCCTCAAGAGCGAATCAATGCCATGCTCAAACCAGCTGGCCCATCGATCAATCACGACATGGTTACGAAGCTCCGGCACGGGAATACAAACGCATGGTTCCTGGAACATCAACCCATTTCGAATTGACTCTCCGAGAGAAAGACCCATCTCTAGCCAAATTGAATATATGGGTGGGGCACGACAGTCTTCTCGTCTTTGTTTACTTAATTGTGTGTATTTCTACTTCGACTGCCCTAATAAATCCAAGCAGAAACTGGACCAAGCACTCCGACCCCTGATGTTTCAGCCCTACAGCAAGCATGGAGAGACGAACAAGGAGATGAGGTGCATGCTTGACAAGCTACACTACAACTCCGGGGCTTTCCGCGGCCTCCTCCACTAATTCCTCAAGACCGCGAAACTTCAGACCCTTGAAGTACCTCTCCCTGTGCCTTTCCACCTTTCCCGCTGGAAAGAACAATGCTTCGCTGTGGCCCATGATTTCGTACATCGCCGCCACCAGACTCGTCTCACCCTCCTCTGCCATGAGTTGCTTTATGCTTTGTGCGAGAGATTTTGGTTTGAGCGTCCACTCGGGATCTCGGTTCTTGACGAATTCCCACAGCCCGTACCAAGTTGTTCGGGCGCCTGAGATACATGTGAAGGGCTCCCAGTCATTGGCGTCATGGTTGAGCAAGACAGCAACCGCTCTGGCCGTGTCCCTTCCGGAAGTGAAATCGACAATCTGGGTGCCTCTTCCATATAGGGTGAAGACCTTGTTGTCATAGTCCTGGACCCAGTATTCGCCAAGGTCGTGGAAGTACCGCTGATTCGAGGGAAGAAGGTAGTCGGACATCCAGCCTTGGCAAATACACGTCCATTTGATGTCTTCCTGGCTTCGGAGAGCGTCCAGGATGGGCGCAAGTGAGTTACCAGTAGCGATTGGCTGGTCTGGGACGTCCTCGACATTGCCACCCCAAACTGACGGGATGAAACGCTTGCATTTTGGAGAGAGTTTGCAGGCGTCGATCAGAGCCAGTTGACAAGGTGTAAACCCGGGAGTACCGTCTTTGATGGCACAAATGACTGCATCGCAGTCATAGAGGTGAATCTCAAGGTCTTCCACAGAGTAGTTTGTAACGCGCTGAGAGACCCCAAGTTCATCGAGGAAGGCTTTGGAGGAGCGGGTGATAACAAAAATTTCGTGACCTTGTTTTGGAAGTTCATCGATGAGGTAGCGAGCGATGCCGCCGGGTCCAGAGATGGCAACTTTCATGAACCAAGGGGATTTACTCCAACAGTGTTCAGGAATTTAGATATAGGTGTGACTACAACAGTGATTCAGAATTTCTCTGCATTATATATAATCGTCTTTCCCTTGTTCTATCAAATGTCCGAGTTGCCAGACAGACTGTGAACCTGAATTTGTAAGCTTAATGTAGTCGGGAACAGCCACATGAGCTTTTATTTGAGCGGACCACCGGAGTGACAGTTCCGAGCTGGTACACGGAACGTAGAGATCCCGAAAGTTATACTCCTTCAGCATTACAACTTGGCAGTATAGACGAACTGCTCGTTAAACTGAAAATGACTTACTGTGTAAGCTGTGCAGCGTGCCGAGAGTCCCCGTGCTGTGACTATATTTAGCCGGACCTTTTGAAACCACCGAAGTGCGTTCGCCTCATGATTGTTAATGATCAATGACAACGAGCTTCATTTTCTGGGGCCAGAAGCGTCTAGGAACGTGTACTGCCAAAAGAATTGTCTTTTAAAATCGGACGATTTTTACAACCTTTTCCTCGCACCACATACTATTTTTTACCGAGCTGGACCCAGCAACACATCAGGAATCCAGAATCGTGATCAGTCAATCATTCTCTAGAGACACTATATTGAAAATAAACCCCTGCATACTGGAACATGTCTATCGGCTCTCTCATTGTCCATCCATGCAGCCTATTTTGTAGTGTTTCGTAAAGTCGTACTCAATTTTCGACACCTTCTAAAGTAAAGTCAGCTTAACACCTCCTATAAAAGTTTATTTTGCACACATACCAACATGAAGTCTTTGGTTGCCTGCTTATCCTTCTCCAATCCTTTCAGCAGCCCGAAAAATTTGTCCGTCTCCAGGACAGTCCATGGATCCGACTTGGCAACTCTGTCAAGGTTGAGGATCGATCTTCTGTCCACGTACTTCAGGAAAATATCTCTCCTGACCTCTGCGTAAGTGTCTAGGATACCCTCGTCAGCCTTTCCTTCGTAGAATCCGATCAAACAGTCTGCAAGGCCATCAACGTCGAGAATGGCCGTCATGCAGCCGTAGCCGCCCATGGGGTTGCACACGTGCGCGGCATCAGCTGCCAGCAGAATGCGGCCCACTCTGAACTTTTCCACACAGCGGTTGTGGATCTGGTACAAGTTTGTCTGCTCGATGCGATACTGGTCGGGGTCGGGATGGCCCGGAAGTATGGCTTTGAAGTGCATCGGACGCCGCTCGAGGTACTCTTCGTCCGTCAAGCCAACGACTGGGTCGCCGTATGTCACCCGCCATAGTCCGCCATTACCGCGGCGGGCGATAAGGCCCCAATGCTCAGGATCGACCATGTAGTTTCCCCCATCCCACCCGTGCTTTTCGAAGCCTTCGTAGAAAACCTACTACTCGTTAGCAATCAAAGGCCATAATTACAGCGTAGAGGACCTCTCACGTTCTGGACAATGAATCTGTACGGAAATGTCTGTCCCGGCCACTCCCGCCCGAAGAGCGATCGTCGAACGGCGCTTGAAGCTCCGTCGCAGCCAATGACGTAATCTGCGTGAAATCGCTTTTCCTCCTTCTGCTGTCCTTCCTCGCCCACCTCCACGTCAACCCATGCACCGCTTTCACCTTGACCTGCGGATGTGACCTTGTGATTAAACAGAACTTCAATCAGACCTTTTCCTCTCTCCATACAATGCCGATACATGATCTTGATAATTTCACCCAACTGTAGGATAGTCATGCGATCCGGATGGTCCTCGATGACTGACAAGTCAAGACCAACCAGCTTTGCCCCATCGGCGACACGCCGCCAACAGATGCTCGGGAACTTGGGGATGCTGGCCGCTCGAAAGTCATCCAGCAAGCCGGCGCGTCGGAAGACACGGGTTGCTGGGACGCCATACTGAGTCGCGCGTAGGCGGGTATCAAGTTGGGGCCATGCTTCGAGAACGACTGATGGAATGTTTCGTTGGGAGAGGAGAAGAGCGAGGAGCAAGCCCGACGGTCCAGCGCCCACGATGATAAGCTGACAAGGGTTGTCACTCAGTGTTCTTCGCACAGCGATTGATGCTGTAGCCTACCTTCTCGAATGGTCGTTTCTCTGTGGCTTTACTCATTGTTGCGATGGCTGAAGTCTTGGTGTTTCCTTTCTCTACTTGCACACGCGGAGCCTTCTTATTTCATTAGCGGGCGTACCCCAATTGGACGTAGACAGAGTCTGTCATCATTGCGGTCTCTTTCCGCTCGTGGATTACCAACGCAAAAGCCGGTTGCAGCTACCGACATCAGAATATAGCCACAGTGATCACCTCTCGGAGTCTACTTGAACGCGCTCGGCCGAGGTTTAAAGAGCGGGGGCCTTGACATACTTTACTATAGTCAGAGGCATAAGTAATATTAGCGCGTATCGTTTCGCAGAAATGATGCAAGGCCTATACCAAGCGTAAGTGGCTGGACTATTGTCGGCACTGCCTTGCTGCGGATCCGGGGATGGTGGGGACGGTGGGGACGGGAGGAGAAGCAGGGTTTATGCTTGATCTGCTTACCAAGCGTAAGCGGGGTCCGGGCGGTTGCATCCAACCAGAGGGGAGTCCGTAGGGTAATCAAACAAGCAGACCTGCACACGTTCAGCTTGCTCAACTTCTTAATAAGAGCGTGTAAATATATGGGGATATTTACGCCGTTTATAAGCTGCAGTACTTAAGATTAAATATCCATTAAGCGGGCATTCAAAGGCCGCTTACAATCCGCTTGTTTGGTTACTTGGTGGGCCACTTGGGCTTACTGCGAACGCCGCGGAGGAGACAGTATTCAGTTATGTCATTATGATTTAGACACTACTAACGAAGCCAAATGTTCGAATCATCCTCCTTCCGTGGTCCGGCTCAAATCAGCTTCTCCGGTGGAACGATCAGATAACTACCCAGTCCTTGTAGCCAATCACAACAAGCTTACAAATACAGCCTTAGAATTCTTTCCAATTGGTGTAGCCACTCGGGTGCGCTCACCTTACCTTCACTCTTACCACCGACCCATGCGTCATGAGTACAGTCACTGCGGCACTTCTTGGCTGTAGGGTGTAACAATCGCACTGAACCTCGCAGCGTTTTAGCACGATCTCATTCGTGACATGATCCTCAGTAAATCACTATCGACTGCCCAAATGGCTGATGCAGCAGGCTTCAGTGAGCGTCTAGTGGCTGCGAATTGCTGGCATGTTTGCCTGGGATCTACTAGAAGTTTGCTTGTGCTCTCCTTGACTTTTCACTCATCCCCTCAAGGCGCGTACACGACGGCTTCCGGCACTCTTGCCTCGTAGGGTGGCATTCCTCTTTCTTTGGAAAGCGGTCACCCCGTCTCAGCATTCTCTGCTGCTCGATTCTCCTACTCTGCCATAGGGGCTAAGGGGTTTATCTATCTAACACTTACAAGGAGCTGCTTTCCAGGCTCTCAAAGCGCTGGTTAACTGACGGCAAGCTTATATACAAAAGGTTTGTCCCCAATTCAACTACAGACAATGCGGCCTTCTCAATGTTTAGGAAGGCATCTACGTACGCTATTCAACCAACCCTCAAAGTTCAGGGTGCTCCTTCAAGAAGGCTGGCAATGATGTTGGCTGTACATTGAGCTTGTCATTATCAAGCTTATGGAAAATCCACGTTCCGCCAATCGCGTGGTATTGGTAGGACCACCCAATGTAGGTTCCGTAGTTCTTCTTATCTCCCTGCGCTCGTTCTTTCAACGACCTTTCTCGCAACTCTCCCACAGTTCCCATCACCTTGATCGTAACCTTTTTGTCCCTTTCCTGCTCGTACAGGCGGGCAATCTCTCTCAACGAATGTGCACCGGAGCAGACGTTCCAGAAGCCGCCCTGCTCTGCATCATCACGCTGAACGATCTCAGCAGTGAACTCAGCTGCATCCTTCTCAGTGGTCCAATAGAACATTTCGTGGCCAGTCCCCCAGATCTTGATTCGGTCATGGTCCGAATCCCAGATGTTGGATTCGTCAAGTCCAAAATGGCCATGGTCGGGAATTGAAAAGAGCGTCTCGGCAAAGACTCCGTTGAAGATGTAGATCGGCTTGATGTCCGAGCTCAACTCTGCCTGGTGCCGGAAAGAAAGGTATGGGTCGTAGCTTTCGTGATGGCCGAGCGGAGCGTCGCGCCAATCGTGGTTCCAGCTGTCGGCCACAAAGCGTTTGACGCCGGCGCGCTCGGCTGCACGGAGGAGGAGGAGCTGGCCATCGAGTTGAAGAGCTGGAATCATGCCATAGGCGCAAATGACAGCATCAACACCGTCACAGGCGCGGTCCAAAGCGGGTACGTCGTAGTAGGTGGAGTACTGGACGAAGCTTTCCAGCAATTTGCGCGTCTCAAGGGCCAGCTTTTCGGGGCTACGGCCTAGGCCTCGCACCTGGTGCCCCCTCGAGGCCAGGCTGTGGACGAGTTTCTGGCCCAGGTTTCCGGTGACGCCGGCAATGAGGACGAGCATTGTTATGGTGACAAGAATGGGCCAACGGTTTCCTATTCACTGATTTAGCATGCCTGAAAGGTATGTGCTTTTCATGTAGGGAGGCTCTTACGACAGGATTCAGCTTCGTAGTTTCTGGATTTCGAAAGAGGGTTGCATTTGCAGCTTATTTATGCACACCTAGTTTTCGAATTTTGCACTGCTTCGGACAAAACGAACTCCGACCAGCAGCTCCGAACGGCGTAGATACCGTAATTGTGAATATCAATCAAGGCTCAGCTGAGGTCGAGACCAAAAGATCTCCATACTGGAAGTTTTCATTCTGTCATCGTTCGATTGTCTTGCCAGTTGCCTATCCAGTCGGCACCAGCTAGTCGGCCTTTTTAGTTCCTGTGCGCCGATCTTTAACTAAATCTAGTCGGCGCCGACGGAAAGCGACCCGTAGAGCACGCTTATTCTCAATTTCCCTACCCTCTCGAAGAAGAGGCTGTTCCCCTCGTCCAATCCATCTACTATGTGCTATGTAAGGGTTTACTGCCTTGCAAAAGAGAGGCTACACTATTAAAGGGCAACACCCGTTTCAAATGCCCAGGTTTATTCCGGTATGACTCTTCTTCGCCCACGCTATTTTCGCCGAATTTCACCCAGCTAATCCATTCATTTTCCTCCCAAACATGCCTGCGTGGGTGTTCGCTTCCATTGTTGTGAGCTTAGCATTATCAAGCAGCTCGGCTTACCCTACCTGCACAACCAACGAGGGCCTTCCAACGGTTACTCTGGCAGGCGGCGTGATAATCGGCACAACGACGGCTCTCGAATCAGTGCCATCCGCTACTGCATACCAATATCTTGGAATCCCGTTCGCGCAGACTCCGCCCCAAAGGTTCTCTCCTCCGGTGGATCCCTTGCCGAAGGGCTCTCCGTTAGAGGCCAAGCATTTTAAGCCAGCTTGCATCCAGCAATTCCCTAGTATTTCCGTTGCGACCTTGGGTGATGAATCCAACTAACCAGTACCAACAGGCGACCAATTCGAAGAGATTTTCAACGACCCACCTCCGCCAGAGAGCGAAGACTGCCTCTATCTAAACATCTTCACGCCACCTACGCCCGCACCGCAGGATGGCTGGCCAATCATGTTTTGGATTCACGGCGGCAGCTTTTCACTCGGCTCAGGGCGCCTGAACGAATACGATGGCTCCGAACTGGCAGCGACCCAAGATGTGGTTGTAGTAACTACGAACTACAGGCTAAATGGTACCGGCCATAGGATCCAACAAACAAACTGATTGAATCGCTCACTGTGATCAGTATTCGGCTTCCCATCCTCTCCAGAGATACCGCTAGAGGGCCGAAATTTGGGTCTGTTGGATCAGCGAAAGGCACTTGCCTGGGTATCTCAACACATCCACGTATTCGGCGGCGATTCATCAAAGGTCACCATATTTGGCGAGTCTGCAGGCGGCTATTCTGTCAAGCAGCTTATTGCCAATCCTCCTTACCCCCTACCATTCCGTGCCGCTATATTGCAAAGTCAGGCACGAGGCCCTGCAGCTGACACTGAAAAGTCCTGGGCTGTCCTGGCAGCCGAGCTGGGATGCGACTCTACAGCATCTTCGCAGCTTGAATGCATGCGGATGGCAGATGTCGATCGCATCAAGAAGGCCCTCGACAACCGGCCATTCGCGTTCACTCCCAGCTACGATGACAGAACTGATATGCGCTCCGTAGAAGACGCCATCAGCCAGGGCACGGCGGCGAAAGTGCCCGTCCTGATCGGCACCAACGCCGACGAAGGATCCGTCCTGGCATCGGCCATGCCTGCTCCACAGTTGCTGCTTGAGGGCATCTTCGGCAACGACACGGCCGCCCTGGCTGCCGCCCGTGCGGCGTACCCGGCCAATGCGACGGATGAGCAGCTCAAGTCTCGCATCCTGACTGATTACGGCTACACCTGCACCACCTCTGCCATCGCCAGCACGGCCGCCCTGGCTGGTTACAGCGTTTGGCGGTACTATTTTGACGCCAGTTTCCCGAATACTCAGCCTTTTCCAGGCGCGGGCGCGTGGCACACGTCCGAGATTAGCCTCGTTTTCGGCACATACCCGCGGGATAACAAGACGACGGCCCAACAAGTCAGGCTTAGTAGATTTCTCCAGCGCTCGTGGGCGGATTTCGCTAAAGATCCATACGGTGGTCCTGGTTGGGCAAGGGTAGGAGCCGTACGCGAGGACTTGGAAGTGATAGGGGCTAACGGAACGGCTTGGGGTGAGTCTGTTGGGGAGGAGACTATGGATGAGATTTGTAGGGTCTATAAGGCGGCTGTCCAGGAGAACGGTCTGTAGATGCTGGGTAATTCAGAGACATCAAGACCATGGTTTAGCTATCATAAGCAAAGTACAAACACGAGTCATGTGGGCTAGCAGAGAGAGAACAGGGGCAGCTGGGATCATTGAGTGTCACTGCTGGTTCTGGTCAGTGGACCGGAAACCAGAACTTCTGCAGCCTCAGCGAGATGCAATATTTATTGCTGCTGCACTTAAAGACGACGGCTGCATGGGATATGAGGAAGGGTGGAAGTGTTCAGTGAGTGGAATTGAATGGCCGCATTGCAAACGAGATGGTGGGGGAATCTTTACTGCAACCGTCAGGCCTCGGTCTTTGCAGTGACTACGTAGTACAAGTACCTCAGCCATGCATGATCCCCGCTCACTTTCCCCAACCACTCCCCAACCCCCAAATCACCATGACCTCAATCAATCTTCATAGAAAGACCGTCTACATCCACAGCGGCATTCCCGGTCCAGACGACGCTCGCTCGACCATATCCTACGGCATGCTGCAAACCCACATCTCCGTCGCCCACGCCGAAATCGGCCGCGGCGGTGCCTGGGTAGACAAGTACTTCGCCAGTCGTGGTGCCCTCGAAAGAAGTAAGGTCGATACACTGACCCGCTTCAAGGAGTTGAGCCACTGCGTCGCCTGGCCCTGCCGCTCGCTCCTTGGGATCTTCGACCCCACGAACAAATACGAGTTGATTAAATGGTCGGGAGTGCCTGCAGACAAATTGGGTCCATGGAAACTGGCCCACTTCTGCACTCCTTGGACCATTTCTGTCCGCATCGTGTCTGACGATGAATCCATCGAGAGCGGCTGGGGCGGCGTGCACGCATCGCTCGTCGCCGGCCCCCACCGCACGCCCGTCTGCAGCATCAGCCCGATGCCGATGGAGGGGCTGGTGAAACACCTGCCCAAGTCGGTTCCACGCTTGCCCGCGCGTGCGCTGGTGGTTGAGGATGAAGGGCGAAGGGGAGCTCAAGCCGTCCTGCATCCATCACTCCCGCGCTGTGTGCGAGTGGCCGATGTTGATAGCGGCGGAGGCGGTGGTGGTAATACGGCACCACTGTTCTACAAGCCATGCCTGCAGGACCGCGAGCCCGAGTTCGAACGTGAGGTGGAGATTCTAGCGCGGATCGGCGGGGCAGCAAGTCTGCGGCAGGTCAACACCGCGCGCATGGTGGGCGTCGTTACGACGGATGACGGCGCGCAGGTGCTGGGAGTGCTGCTGCCGTGGATCTCCGGGGCTATGCCGTTGGCAGCGGAGGCGGCTATGACACGGGTAGAGATGCATGGAAGGTGGAAAGAGGAGGTGCGAGGTATCATCAGCGCGCTGCACAAGGCCGGCATCGTGTGGGGCGCTGTCAATCCGCATAACATCGTCATCGATGACCGAAGTGCCGCTTGGGTGGTGGATTTTGGTGGCGAGTGTAACGTCGAGTTTTTTGACCATGAAAACAAAGAGACGGCGGTGGGAGACTGGCAGGGGTGGCAAAAGGTGTTCGATATATGGCTTCCGGCTAGGAGGTACGTTGCTACGGTACCATCGGGGCGTTGAAGTAGGCGCCTTCCTGGAGCAGAAGCTCTAAGATGCATAGCAGTACTTTCCTCCTCTAGACGGTGGTGAAAATTGGAACAAGCCATGGGTGAGGCTCGGCTGAGCCGCATGCAGTATGAACCTCAAGTCATATACTAGCAATAGCAGCAGTGATCCATTTTTAATTCAAGACAGATTCGAATAAGGCAACATTGATTCTTCTCTACCTACGCGACGCTACATACCCTCCCATGGAGTAAGAAAGGAAAGGAATGAGGCAATATGCCAAAGCCGTAAGAAAGGCTCCAAGTCGAGCAACAACTGCATTATCCTAGCGCGCACAGTATGCCTCCGATCAGTATGGGTGTGAGCAGCGGACGGGGACTTCTATACTAACTGGGCTTGCTGGGATCCTCAGCCCCACCATCGCCGTGACTATCAAGCTCGAAAGACCGGCGGTCGCTCTGTTAAGGATGTTTGAATTCGATCCAACAACGAAACCTGTTGCCGCTAGGCTAAGAGCTGCTATTCCATGGTTCAAGCGCCAGGGGCATGCGTGTGGCAGCGCCATTTCGATCCTCGGGCGGGGGATATGGCTCTGACGGAAACTTAAGAATAGAGATAATGAGCCGGAAGTGTGCGGGCCCTTCGTATTTTATAACAAAGCACCATACGCGAGTATGTATGAATGCAGCGGCACTGCCAGCCACGCAAGTAATTCATTGGCCGATTGCACATTTTTCATCGTCAAACTCACGGCGTTGGTATCCCTGAAGGCTCGGGCGCATGATATTAGTGGGTATCTAGCCTGTCGCGTTGTGGGGGCGTTTTTACGCTTCGCTGAGTAGCCAAGACTGGGGTGTATGTAGCACAGCACGAGAGATCAGCAACGCTGATTTCTTGAACCATGGCTTAAGCATTGTGGCAAAGCCCCTGCGAGATCCAAGAGTCCATCTAGCACGTTACTCGTAGGTTTACGTTTGTCCGAAGTGTAGTTGTGATAGACGTCTTGTAATGTGTGGCTACACCTCACTAGCCAGGCCTACATGCCGACGTTGAGATTACACTGCAGTCTCGTAAACAGAGAAGTATTTAGAAAAAAAAAAACCGAAATGAATTCAGCTACTACAAGTATACCAGAGTTCAAGAGCGCCATGACTGAGTGGGTAGCAGCTCGTAAGATGAAGGTACATCAGCAGTCGTGCTGGTAACCTGCTCAGAAGCTTCAATGTTTGTGTCGAGCTCTCCAGGACCCTTAGAGACCTCAATTCCCCATCTCTGGTGTCCTTGTTCATCCTCGAACCAGCCCAGCTTAGTAAAGATGTCTTTCACGCTGTCCAGCCCACTCGGCCCCCTTTCGTTGACCAATTGAAGCAGTTTATCACTTCCTGCAACCATAACAAGTACGTCCCCGAGACAATCGATGTTGCGGTTTAGATTGCGCAGGTATCTGCGCTGAAGGCCACCGATAATAAGAGTGGTGACAATCAACCAGAGAATGATCCCAGTACTCATCCAAACTGCGACCGCGTTCATCTCCAGCACCTCGATGGGTGTTGATACTTGTACGATAGCCGTACGATTCGTATGAGAGTGAGGTATATAGTAATTCGGGTTCTCGCGGTGATCTGAAAAATCTCTATTAATGCCACCAAGCCCCGCAGGAAATGTGGCGTTCACCGGCTGGTACGCCCAACCACCACTCGTCAGAGACACGTTGCTGCTGACAAAGTGTTGGAAAAATGTTGTGAATATTTGTTGTGCAAAATGTTCGAGAGTTGAGACGTTGGTGAAAGCAGTGGGGTCTTGTCCAGCTTTCATGTACATCGAGTACGTCATGAAGTCAAGATTGAGGCCTCTCCCAGAGTCTCGGAAGTTGAAGGTTTGATCTTCAGTCCTCTCAAATGGAGGCTGAGTTGAGAAAAGATCTATATGGATACCTCCGATATCTGCGGATGTGAGCAAGGATCTTTCAAAAAGAATCCCGAAGCTGAGAGACCCTTCACGTAAGTAAATGCTTATTGAAGTGGGCCTTTACTTGAGTTCTTACCTCGATGTACTGTTTACCTTGCTGTACTTCTCATCGAATACATCCACTCTCAGACTTCGTTCCCGCTGGACAAATGCTTCGCTCCACGCTTGGTCGTACTCTTTCAGTTCGCTCAAGAGGGCGAAAGACTGCACCTCTCCCGTATCGCCTCGAACAGTTACAGTTGCCTCAGATGTCTCTACAATCGGCCTGCAGCGGATGGCGGCCATTGAGGGAACATCAGTGAAAACCAGCCGACCATAATGTTCACCATCTTCAACTTTCCGAAGCCCTGAAATGCCATCCCCGTAAATCCATTTTATCGAGATTTCCAGAGGTCCAGCTCCGTAAAGTTTAGCGTTTCTGTCCAGAGACCAGTATCCAAGAGCCACGCGTCCTGCAGCATTATCCGTCCCGTTAGAGCAGCATTGGATTATGCCTGGGTATGTGAGGAAGGACGTGTTGAAGAATTTTGCCCCGGCTATCCTGTCATCGTCTGTGCCAAGTTCATATGCGCCCGAAATCTCCTTCGGGAATGTACTTTGATTCCATATTGAAGAATTGGTTGTATCCGTGTAAGTAAGCCATGCTGTACGATTTCCCAATCCATCGTATGGGGTACATTCGAGACGAGCCCGAATTGCAGGTGTTTCTACCGTAACATTGACCATTGGTCGGAAGAGCGATGTTAATGCTTGTTCAGAAATATGACCAATGGCCAGTCTTTGAGTGTCGAGAGGAACAAAGCTCCATCCATCAAGGCTCCACCGAGGTTGACGTGCGTTAAATGCTGACTCAAGGGTGGCACTATAAAGCCAGTTTGTGGATAGCTCGGTGAAAAGGTGACTGATGACTGCGTAAGGTTCCGGATTGGTATCTGCTGACGTCTGGCGAGCTATCTCGTAGGCGAGCGGTACGTCTCGTAATTCTAAGTTTCGCTCTACTATCACCGAGCTGACTTCACTGGCCTGGCTGCGCTGGAACAATGCCGACATTGAGATCGTAACTGAACACTAGATTAGCTGCGTCAAGTTCTTGAAGCCGGCTTTGCGTAGTGGTCAAAAGCAAACGAAAGAATGACTTACGTATCTGAGATAATGTGGTGCCAATAGTGATGAAACATAGAAACCAGTGCCGGTTAGAGGCTGCCTTGACTGTTGCTGCAATCCAGTAGGAAGACTGGTAGGATAGTGCCACTCCACGGGCAGCGTTTGTGGGGCCGTTTGCGATTGATAGAAAAGGTTGCAACTTCCGGAATGTTCCATCTATAGAGCCCCACCAGAGCCCTATCCCCACAGCTACAATTGTCGGAATGATAGATAGCGGTGCAACAAAGGGGCTCTTTCGCCCCAGTACTGTTATGCTGGCTTTGTATGTAAAGAAGGTTTGATGGATATTTGAGCGCCGTGCAAAGCTGTATAGTACCAGTATGGAGACCAGAACCAATGTCAGGGTTACAAACAGGCTGCACAGAGTTCTCAGACGTAGAACTACTGGTATAGAAGTGGTGCTTGTAGAGCAATCTGTGTCAAGTTGTTCCGCTATTGGATATCAGCAGTGGCCTTCTAAGCAACAAGGTTTCGCACTTACTTGATGGCTCGTCGCGATGATTAGTCTCGCGCAAAACTCCGTGTGAGGTGCGATAGCTGTTTTCGCGAATGATGTCGTAGAGCTGTTTTTCAGAGTTTGGGACAAACCCAACAAGGGTTTGTCGGATGTTCGGTTGATTTGTGATCAAGGAGCACACCGTGGTTGTTTTTGCAGGGTCTCCCCTCAGGTTAAGAACTCGCCGACAGGGCCTTGAAAGGAGCCAAATAAGAACCAACAGAATCAGAGAAACCTGAAAGATGATTACAATCGTAGTTGCAACACCGGAAGCTACCAGTATTCGCCTCTCAGCTGTTCTCACCAGACCGTTGATTGATCGTTCGGTTGAATCACCCTGATGAAGAAGCGAGTGCTGAATCACTTCCCCGAAAATTCGCTGCCTTATCCGTCCAGCCTGAGCCATCATACCTTTGTCTTCGACCATTCTCTCTGCGTCGAAATCATACAAAGCCGCTAGGGGCAAAGCCAAACCATGAGATGTCATGGGGGGTCCCATTTCTGGTGTATACATTGACCAATCTGAAGACAGGGCTAGTTGCTGGATGGCATCGATATTCAGTGTGTCAAACGGGACCGCAGTTCGTTCTTTAAAGTACTTGCTTTCGTCGAAAGAGGTATTGGATATCGTTCCCGTTGAGTGTACGACTATTTCCATCTTGGCCATGAAGTAATAGGCCGTGCATATGTGCGCAGAGATGTTGAAATCGGGCCTGATTGTCTCCGCGGAGTTCTTGATATCGGGATCGTATCTTTTTTGCACCATGGGTGTCATCGACAGTATGAGCTCTCGGTCTCCACATTCTGATGTTTGGTTTGTCGAAGTCCAATATTCGTCGGGAGACTTTCCCCAAAATGCAAGTGGATCCGCCGCACTGTCAAAGGTGATGTTATAGATACACCCGTCATGTGAAGATAGCAAAATGGAAGGATGACTGAGGTTGTATCCGTTGTAATTCTCTTTAACAAATGTGGTTTGCTTCAACTCCATTTCTCTGCAATCCAGATCTATGTTCATGACGATGGTCTCCGCTTGCCAGGTCTCTGGGGCCGAAGATAAAGAAGGCCCCAATGGAATCTCATCCAGATGAGAAGGCCATACTGGAAATACGACATACTCGTCCATAATCCAGGCCGAGGTTGACACATTTTGGAGGATGTTGCCGAGGATCCGCAAGTATGTTTCTCGTCCCGTACTCAATCGTAATGTGGAATTTGTCGAAAGTCTCGTGAAATTCGTGGGTTTTGTTATGGTAACGCTGACTGGCTCTAGCATGGAGGGCGAAAGAGGAGAGATCGTAAGAAAGCCGAGAATATTGATGAGAGAACAAGCGATGAGCAACCAACTTCGGCGGCCAGGATTCTTCTTCTTTGATATCCCATCGGACAGAGCATTCCACCAGGCTCCGGAACTTTGAAGGATTGTTGACGAACCAGGCGCGCCGCCTGGCCGTGCCAGACGTGCGAAGGGCTCCGTTCTCTTGACGTCGTCGAGTACCATGGCTGTCATCTGCACGTAAAGAACAGCGAAAAGTGAGGGGGCGAATCGCCACCCAAAAAATGTTGTGGCGGAATCATCGTTCTCTCCAAGACCATAGTGGGTGGCCGAGTACCAGTAAAGTACAATGACTGTGATCATCAATGCGACAATGAAGAACGTGAGGAGGCTCAAGAACTGCCAACTGAGGGTATATGGAAACCATTCATCTGGTGACTCGGATTCAGAATCTTCGCCGTCCATTGCCGTGGAAAGATCTTGATTGTGTGAGTCTGTCTATGTCGTTAACGGAATGAAATTTGGTATCGAAGCCCATTCATTTACTTACCAGCAGACACTAGAGACATGCTGGACCGTACTGCCATCTCAGTGGAGAATCTGGTGAGAGCCGGGAAATTTTCCTCAGCAAACGGCGCTTCTGATTGGCCTGTATCTTGCGGTGAGACAACCGAGTATGGGCTGTCTGATGGTGCTAAAATACTTTCTTCACCAGATGATCTGGTTTCCGGTAACATTGGGAGTTGAATTTCGGGAAAGACTGACCCTGGCTCACTGAGCTCAGAGACGTGAGGTGGAGAATCATTTCGAAGAATTTCGATATGTTCCGGTGTTGTCATGTAAGGGCGCACTTGGTGAACAGCAGGCTGAACCGTAACAGGCTGGACGTCTATCTCTCCATCAGAACTTCGATTGCTTTCAGAAGGTATGGCAGCCATTGCTTGAGGTAGCTGCGGAAATGGAACAATGAATGAGCACAGAGATGGCGCAGAGGTAGGTAGATTCAGCAGAGTATAAATGTGCATTTTATAACCCATCCAGAAACCATAGGGTGGACGTGGGAGCTGAATACTCAGGGCTCTGAAGTATTTTAGGAAACCAAAGGGCTTGTGTGGTTTCACGCTGCGCTTGCACAGATACTCAGCCCCCTTGGTGTAACACATTCCAAATTCGATTGCATGGGAGTACAGTGTGCAAATTGGGTAACAGAGAGTGGTTACTCGCGTTTGTAGCTGATTTAAGACAATGAGTCCTCCTTTGTATAGGACTTTTTATTTCGCTTTTTCCATGCTCTTTCTTTTTTTTGTCCTCATTTATAGCTCTGTGCAGGGACGAAATACTTGGACTGCGCATTTGAGATCCATTGTCGGCGGATGACCGATGATCACCACCTGAAACTCAACGAGATTAGGTTGCCATTTCAGCCTCGTCATTGTTGATAAGGGAGTGTTGCTCCTTAGCATCGAGTACAGTCGTCGTGCACATGCGAAACCTCCGACTTGCATCGGCGCTATAATTGAATATGTCTGACCACAGCATTCCTGATCTGGACAGCGCAATTACACGTTGGGATGGATTGTGTTTGAAGCTTTATCATAGACACTTGTTGTGTAATACTAATGTGCAGCACAGCTTTCTACGTGGTGTTACAAACATGATCATATTTGGGGGCCAAAACCTTTGGATTCAGACAATTTACACAACCAGGTTCAGGTCGTGCAAGGGGCAGAAAAGGTGACATAGGTCTCCGCCGAGCCGTTTCTTCGGCTCAATCCGACTTGTGAGTATGCATGACAGAGGCGCATCTGTACCATCCAGAATTTCGAGAGCATTGTGTACACCTTGTCCGCGGCACGAGCTGCATGGCTTACTAAAGACCCGAGTCAATGGTTCTCCTACGTATGAACCATCAGCACGGGCCAGGAGCAACTCTGATATTCCGCCATCGAAGCCTTCGTGATGGCTGTCTTTGCCAACGGAAGGCCAGCGCAAGATGCTCATGTGTCTTCAATCAATTCCCGCACACGTGTATGTACACAACAGAGCATCCATCATAATTGCTGTGTCTTAAGCCATCACGAGGCGCAAGAACGAAAAGTTTCGGTCTGTGGAGTGGGGCGATAACGGCGGACGGTTGCCCCGCTGCGGAAGCGCTCTTCGGGTTCGTGCACAATATTGGGCATGATAGACGAGGATTTGCGAGGCTTGCATCATCGCGCAAGGCAAGTGACCTCGTGTCCGCTGAAATTTGTTTTCACAATGGCCACGCGTGTGCTCAACCACTCTACCGCCAACTTGCATCCTCGAGCCTTCTGGAAGCTATCTGCAACGCTCAGACCTCGCCCAACCGTTCACCTCCTCTTGGCTCGTACCGTCGTCTCGGTGTTTGGAGCCACGATGCTGCGCTAGAGTGAAAACATGGACAAGCTTTGCGTGCCGCAGGCGGTCAGCCGCACGGCGAGCTTCGGAAGGGCGGTGGGCGGTGGGCGGTGAGCTCGTGCTTCTGTGCATGCAACCATCTACCCACCGCGGTGTCGAAGCTGGTGTTGGGATGGAATTTGCCTCTATAAGTTTCGAAACCTGAGGACAGATTTACAGTGTTCAGCGAATCTTGTCTATCTTCTCCGAGCCTCCAAAATTTCTGCGCACGCCATGTCGACCATCTACGAGCGCGCCAAGGAAGGATCGCTCACAGCCAACGACCTGAAAGAGCCTCATGCGGTCGAGGAACTAGCGACCTTTAACCCCACTACTTTCTTGACTCCATTGGGAGTAGCAGTGTGGTTTGGCCACGAAAAACAGGTAAAGCTGCTTCTCGAACATGGCGCTAATCCGAACGGGGAAAATGGAGCGCGGCCTCCGCTCTGGGTCGCTGCAGCCAAGACGAAGCACAACGCGGGCCGCATCATCCAGATCCTGCTCGACCACAAGGCTGATCCATCAAAGCCGTCGGAGATTGATCAGGACTCCACGCCCCTATTGGCTGCGGTCAAGAACGACAGGGCGCCTGCAATTATCAGCACGCTCGTTGACGCGGGAGCATCTCCGGAGAGGCCGAATGAGAAGGGAGAGTCGGCATTGACGGTAGCGGAGAAGAAGAAGGATCGTGGCATACTGCAGGCTATGCATCCTCGGAACGACAGACATGGCGATCGGTTTACGGCTCTTTTCGCACTCAGCGGGCTGGTACTCGGCGTTGTTGCATGGACTAACAGGTTCACCAAGTGGAGAGCAATTGCAGCAGCGGCTGCTGCTGCTGCTACCACCGGCTGCGCTATAGCTTCCGGTGCCGAAGCTATAGCTTCTGCTGTCGGAGTTATCAAGAAGAGGTTCGATATGAGCGGTTGGTTTGAGTCTAGGTGGTTCCCGAAGGTATGTACATACATCTTTCACGTCAATAGAGCTTGAGTTAACCGTTCTATAGCGTTGCGAGGAGCTCAAACCAGGCGAGGAGCTCAAACCAGGCGAGGAGCTCAAACCAGGCGAGGCGCTCAAACCAGTCGAGGAGTTCGAGAAACAGATGAACAAATTTATAGAGGATTCTAAGCTTGACCGCTTTTTCCCTCCAGGAGACACCTTCCTGGAGAAGGTTGTCAAACGAGCCGTGCGGTTGAACGAGGACCCGACCAACGTTCTCAATACGAATGACCTGTGCCGCCTTGCACTTTACCAGCCCTATCTCTATCTCGGTACGTATTATCTAAGATTTTGCATTATTCTCCCGTTTAACAACTCTATTGCAGATGATAGCGGGTCTATGGAGGACTATGAACGCAACGAGCATCAAAGAGAGGTGGTCAGGAGAATCGCTAGTATTACAACCCGTCTAGTTCCTGACGAGACGGGTGTTGAGCTGCGCTTTATCAACGAGCCAACCACCCCGGAGATGTCCAGACCCTCTTTGGATACGATCGACAACATCATGAAGAATCTGCCGTTGAATGGCTGGTCAGAGATTGGTACGAACTTGAAGACGAAGGTATTGAATGAAGCAGTCTACGAGCCACTCAAGAACGGCACTTTTAAACGTCCACTCCTCGTGTCCATCATCACCGACGGACATCCCGCAGGGCCGGAGGGGACTGTGGAGAAAGTTGACACGCTGGAAAAGGCTATTTTGGAATGCGGCGAGACACTCATGAAGCATGGCTATGATCGGACCGGTAAACTCGACCTCCTTCTCTTTTGCGACCTATTCTAACTGTTCATATAGTAGTACGGTTTCAAATCAGCCAGATTGGCTCCGATGATATGGCAGGAGAGTTTCTGAGGTCCCTTGACAGGGACCCCAACTTGAAGGACGTCTTATACTGCACTGCTGGTGAGTGTATCCAGTTGATGAAACGATCTCGCTTGATTTGGCGTTTAAGAACGGAATCATGACTTTGTGCCTCGCTCCTGACTGCGATATTTACAGAGCGATTGGACGACGAATTCAGGCATCACCAAGAGAACGAGGCCCGAATGGAGCAGTGGGTAAGTGCAGACATTGCTATTAAGATATCTCTATCATGTTACTAACTGACCGTTGGGGTATAGCTGCTGCAACTTTTGATGAGTCCTATCATTGATGCAGACTCCGGCTAGATGTGCACTGAGCTGGAGTGGTGTCTTCGTACTAGCGGGAGTAAGCTAGAACGTAGGGTGAAGGAATTAGAGTAAAAGGGGAATTCTGTTCATGACTTTGCAGATACCATTTTAGAATATCTCATTCTTGCCATTTATCGATTATTACTTTATAGTCACACAGACCTCGAGTCCTCATCATTACCCGGACATCCCTTCTGCCCATTTGACAAGCTTATTGAACTTTCTGACGGGTCCCCCACTGATGGTGGAGGATGCAAAACAGTCATGTATGTCGTTTCGGAAGTGGGAACCCGACAACGGTCAAACATGAGCTTAAGATCCCTAGGTTCATCCATTGCAGGATGAATGCATGCATTGGGAACGGTGTGAAAGAAAACACTATATTCCAGCGGCCTCCCTAGTTCAAAAACCTGAAAACGAAACCATGTATCCCTAACTCAACCACCCGCAGTCCTATTTACCCTTGCTTTTGATACCCGATGCTGCCTTAATCCCCTTCTTGACCATGGCAGCCGCCTCTATGACACACTCCTCGCTGGAGGCAGCAGTGAATTGGCCATCCTTGACCTGTCCCAGCAAAGTTTTCGTACCAGTTTTGTCGACCACTACCAGCCTCCCCGAGGAAAGTAGAGTGAACATGTCGAAGGTCAAGTCTTCGTAGGGAATGACCAAGAAGTTGACGATTTGGGCATCGTCAAAGTCTGTACCAGGGAGCATGACATCTATCGTGTTTGGTCAGAATATGTCATATCTGAGTGGGAAAAACATGGACAACATGCCTTCAAACCACTCGGTACCAAGCTGCGTTGTGAAATGATGAATGGAGTTGTCCTGATGGGCGTAGAAGAGATGGACCAAGCCATCCTCTGTCACTAGGGCGGAGTGCGGGTGTCCCTGCTGAGACCGGACGGGAGTTGGAGGGAGTTGCTGGCACTGTCCTTGGTGAGAAATCCTGGCCGCTTGAAGCTGACCGTCAAGTTTCTCGAAGAAGAGAAACTGGCATCCATCCACAATACCGCCACTGACTCTACTCTGTCCGCGGATGAGGATTGGCTGCTCCCCCTGCAGATTGTCTTTCACCCATTCGTCAAGGCTTTTGTCGAATTTGTGACGCTGGAGGTTGTTGCTGGTATCAACACTGAAAGCATAACGCTAAAATATCAATTAGCACAGCTCTAGCCATGAGGTAAATTGAGAAGTTGAAGTTCAGTTACCTCTTTTCCATCCTGCAGGAACAAAGCTGGGGTGTTTCCAATGACATCCTCGGCAACAACAACCTCCTCAGCAGTCTCGGTTCCCGTCCAAAGCTTCTCGATCAGCTCAGTCTCATCCTGCTCGGCCAAGTAGATTCCAGGCCTGTCCGCGGGAATAGCGCCAGCAATGGCGCAAAGGTAGTTCACAATATCCTGAGCGGCGAAGTCCATTGTGTATCCAAGGTGGGTGTCTCGTTTCTTTCCGCGCCTAATGCACCGTTATAAATAAACGCAAAAACGTAGCAGCTTCTGATTGACCTTCTTTTTTCTAATCTGAAGGTACGTGGCATGCATGACTTGTTGAGTGACGTATGTACCCATGTACGCTTTCGGAAGTCCTATCCACTCGGTGACCGTCTCCACAAAACACACATCTGCAAGTGTGCGAATGTCGTGCGGCTCTGTTTCTGCAGCCGATCTTTTTTTTTTTTTTTTTTGATGCGGGTGTATGGAACCGTCGCGTACATCATCGGCGTCGCCGTGGACGCTAGGTGGTAGGGAAGATCTGTGCGGTTGATCTACGAGAGTGGGGGCTACAGGCGAACTGCTGCCTGATGCACACCCAAGCTCAGCCTTGTTCTGTGAGGCTGAAAATCTTCAGCTGAAGCTAGCCGAGCCGCCACATTGTAGCAAGCTGCATGTGCACACCGCACTGGGCGATTGAGCAACACCCACGCCATGTGTCGTAGCACAAGGCTGTGTAACAAAGGCTGTGTACCAAGGCAACCTCGACCTCGCCAATTTTCCATCCCAGGTAGCAATGCACGGCTGTTAGCCCTAGATCCCTTCACCGCATTGCGTCATAGGACATCTTGGATGAGCCTTTGCTAGAGCGTGGCTTGGGCACAATGAGTTCGATTCTTTCATTTAAAGGGTCATCCACGAAGACCAGTGCTATCTGACACAAAGCACAGCACTTGCATTGACTGAAAGGGTTTTCAGCAATCACAAACCGTAAGTCATTATCTACAAGGTTGGGCAAACCTGATCTGACTGCTCACAAAAGTATCCCAGACCATGTCTATCTCCGGCATCCCCACCCTGTTCACCCGAGAGCCTGAGATTGGAAACTCCGACGCCGGACAGGACCTCTACGGTCTAGGTGTTCGCATCGGCTTCTACCTACAGTCGCTCGGTATGCTTCTGTACATGTACAGCGGGCAGAAAGACTACGGCCAGGGCCTCAAAGTTGCCTCGGGAAGCATCACCATCTCGATGCTCGCCTCATGGTTCGGCTACGCGGCCCGCGGGCTACTTAGCCCCGCCGAGGCTGTCATCATCCTTCTCATCATTATCAGCCTCAATTTCCCTGCCAAGGCCACACTAGCCAACTCGCGCACCATCGTCGGCGAGATGCTCGGGCTGGTCACTATGCTGGTTGTCGAGCTGGCCACGTGTGCTGCATTGCTCTGGACGTTTGCAAGGCTGGTCGACGGCGATCTGCCAACGCTGGGCACGCCGAATGTCGTCTTTTTCTTCGCCGAGGTCGGGCTGAATGGCTGGTTCCGCTATCTTGTGCTGGTTTACTGCGCAATTGATGCTCTCACATCCCTGTCGTTTGCGTACAAGGTCCTCCGCATTGCGACGATTGCTGGAGGCCTGTACTTCGATAACCGAAACCAAGAGGCGTACGACGACCAAAGCCAAGAGGAGACTGATCGGAAGAAGAAGAAGAAGCAGGAAAAGCTCGGCGAAATCGAAAAGATCATGGGATGGAAAGACATCGAGATATTCACATTGTGCCTCGCCTGGCCTCTTTGGGTTCTGGTGGTTGTGGCGGTCGAGCTCACTATTCGATGGAATCATTTGACGCCCTCGAACGACCTCCGAACTCCGGGCCAGCTGATGGCACTGATCACTGGCATTATCATCATCACCGACGCTGCCCTTGTTGCCGGCCGCCATTGGATTCCTCGGTTCATGGAGCCCATAAACCAGCGCATCCCCGAGCTCAATCTCTACGACATTCGCACTATTACTCTTGTGAAAGTGCTCTGCAAATGGCTGGGACAGCTCTCAAAATCCAGGATGAATATTTTATCATGCACACACACCTTTATCCTTTCAAGGGGCTCGCGAAACCGTGGCGAAAGTGAGGAGCAGGTTTGAGAGGCGTATCCAGTGGGACTAGCTTGTTTTTTCTTCTTGTATTTTTAGCTTTGTTTTCCACCCTGGTGTATCAAGCTCAGAACGTAATTGCATTTTCTTTGAGATAGCTTTTCATTAAAGGTTTCAGGCGTTGGGGTAATACACATAGACTAGGAAGAGAATGAGACCATAAATCCGGCGTTTTAAATACAAACACCATCTTGCTAAGAATCCTGAACTTATACCAATAGAAATCGGTTGGTCTAAAATAAAGTAGTCAGTAAAAGCAACTATTCTATAGATAATGCTGAGATGCCTACATTGAGTCTTCTCTTGCGACCTTTGCCGAACGAAACTCCCGGAGTATCTAGGTCACCCATCGCGATATCCGCCCTCGTAAGGTCAGCCGCATCTAAATTGAGCTCGACCAGGCTGTGATCGGGCCTCTCGAGTTTCATCCAAAATGGGTGTGGAGCTTGTGAATCTTCCACCAATCTCGGGAAGCAATAGTCCTGCAGCGTGCTAGTCAAAGTCACGCATTGCCTCGTGAAGTCCCACAGGACCCACCGCTTCTCCGCCGGGCCTGGCCAGCCCTTTGGAGGCAAGAAGCGGAACACGTACTGTGCCGCATTTGAGTTCTCCAAGTGCGACGGGGGTGCGTAAGCGGGGAAAACGTCGAAGCTGGTATCAAGACCTTCGTAGCCTGCCCGCACCCACCCGCGCTCCTGCTCAGGGTCGGGCAAGAATCGGAGGTAGAGGTCCCCGTGCAGTTGATTCGCAGAATTGAAAACTCTTAGTGATTTGTTGCGGTGGCCGACTTTGGCCCAGCTGAAGATCTCCCCGAGCACCCTTTCGTTGAGGCGTATCCCCGTGCTCCCTCGGACTTTGCTTTCTGGCCCGTTGTTACTGCAGAACGTCAGATTCTTTCGTCTGTCAAAGCAAACGAAAAATAGATTCTCACTGAATTGCAACAACAGTGTCATGCCCTCTGTATGGCATGTATACAGGTGATCCACTGAGCCCCGGTTCTGTGTTTACCTTGTACTCGAGCTGATTCTCCTCGCATCCCATGCAGTTTCCCGTGCTATTCACCGGTTCGCCTTGAGGTGTCTTCGCCCGGTAGCCGCTGATTCTTAATTGCTCCTTTCGAAGATTGTCATGACCAAGCTTCAAAGCAAAGCCGAAACCTCGCGGGTCAGAATTTTTCGGCTTGGGGATCAAGATAGCACCGTAATCAAATTTCGCACTTTCATGAGTCGGATTCTTCCTGTAAGCAGCAGAAATGAAAAAATCCGTGCCTTCTTTCTCGATTTTGCGCTTATCCGTGGGTGTCAACTCAACTTCCAGATTTTCGGACAAGTTTTTCTCCTTATCGATTAGATTGTGGGCGGCCGTCAAGATTATGTACCACTCAGCATCGGGTACATTGATGAAGAACCCAGTACCCAAGCTGGGCCTTTTCACTATTCACACCGATAGACGCGTGAGCCCCAGCCAATGATATACCCATGGTTTGGCACGATACGGACCTCCCTGCTTGAAATGTAGCTTTACAACCCATTCGTGCAACTTTGGCGCCTGAGCAAATCGAAGCCCTCCTGCCTCTTCCATTTTTGGAAGGGCGTCCCAGTCAATGTCGTACAGGTTTGGAGGCAGCACGTAGTCCCCCTCTTCGGAAGCCATGATACCTGGGGTGACCGGTGAGATTCTTGTTCGGCTTGACCAAAGGGCAAAAAGAGCCGCACGGAAGAAAGGAAAGAAAAATAAAAATTTTCAAGGCGTGGCATGCGCTCAGTAGGCTGTGCGCCGATTGGTGTGCTGCGCAACACGAATGCACTTGCAGCAGATGCATGCACGCACGGGCTGGCCCGAGGTGGGCCGCCATAGCCGTACGCCGACCATCGTCGGCCATCCCGTGGATGCACGATGCAGAAGCGAGGCTGAGGCTTCGTTTCAGTCTTTCATCGACGCGAGGAATGCATATGCGGCGATGCCGAATTTTTGGGGGCCATAATCGGACAAAGGGAAAAGATTTTTGAGGCTCTTGTCTCCTCATTGAGAGCCAATGTCGCGAAGCGATGCCAGCACATACCTACGTCGCTAAGACGGCGATCGCTTCGTAAGCAAAAATGTTCACTTCACCGCAGAGCCGCAAGGCTGGAGCTATGACTCTCGCTCACAGCCTCGTGACGTACATTAACACCGTCCACAATCGACGCATCGCCTACAAGGCCACGTAATGCGTAGAGATAGTATTTGTATCACCCTTCAATACCAGCCTAGCTATCTTCGGCGAAACCTGCTCATAAAGCTAGAAGAAGAAAAAAATTTTAAATCATGTTCGACGGTGCTTTTTAGATCTGCGCTAAGCCATGTCACATCTTGTTAAACGGTGACAGCGGCACGGGGCGGTGCAGATTAGATAGCGGTGAGCGGTGACGACATGCAAACCCAACGTTCGAATAAGCATCTTCTAGCGGTCAGACGGCGTGGGGTAATCTCAACGGACCTGCAAGGCGGTTGCTGATCGTTTTCGTGGGGGTTTATTCACAGAAGGCTCGCTAAACTTTCTTCACCAAACGCCTTTCGCCCCCACGTTGTGTGCATGTAAACTCAGCCACGAGAGAATCGCCTCAACCAAATTGAACTTTCTCTGCCCCGCGCGCATTTCGAAGAAGACATGATTCAAGCCGAATGGTCTAATGTATAACAGGAAAATAGAATTTGAGGGGAGAAGTGGGTTCGATGCTTTTCCCCGCACGCAAGTGACGATGTTGAGTCCCAAATGGGACAAACCGGCATTACCGATGCGGGGAAGCCGGTGTCCTTGCTACGAGCCGAAGCGCATTATTAAAATTGAGTCAAGCATTTTTCTCGTGCTTTGTTGAAATCAAACTTTCCGTTTCTTGGAATAGTCCTTGAGACAATCGGACAATCATGACGAGTCTCTCCACCAAACTTGCTCAGCTGGAGACAGCTGGCAAGCCGATACAGATCGGTATCATCGGCGCCGGAAAATTCGGCTCCATGTTGTAGGTGTTATTAGTGTCATTCCTTTAATCAGGACTGATCGTGGGCTGTAGCATATCGCAATCGCACCGCACCACCGGCATGCGCCTTGCGGGCATTGCGGACTTGTCGGCAGAGCGTGCGATGGCGGCTTTGAAACGGACCGGATTTTCAGCCGAGAAGTATGATGCAACCGGGACCCTGTCTTTTGAGGAGGGTCTCAAACATGGAAAGACTGTCATTACCACAGACTCGGCAAAGTTAATCGCAACGCCGGGCATTGATGTCATCTTGGAGGTGACGGGAAATCCAGCTGCCGGCATCAAACATGCATTGCTGGTTTGTCACCCTGGTCTGCCGTGAGACAAAAGCTGACCAGTAAAAGTGCTGCGAGCATAAGAAGCACATCGTCATGGTGAATGTGGAGGCCGACGTTCTCGCCGGGCCGCTCTTGGCACAGAAGGCCAGGGAGGCAGGCATCATATACTCCATGGCTTACGGGGATCAACCGGCATTGATCGCCGAGCTGGTTGACTGGGCTAGAGCCGCGGGATTGTGAGTCGATGATTCATCCGATTCGCCCTCATGCTAACACTATGCAGCGATGTAGTCTGTGCCGGGAAGGGGACGAAGCACTTGCCACAGTACCACTACTCAACTCCCGACACTGTCTGGGACCACTACGGCTTCACGAAAGAGCAGCTGGCATCTGGCGATTTCAACCCACAGATGTTCAACTCCTTCCTCGACGGCACAAAGTCAGCACTGGAGATGGCTGCCGTGGCAAATGGCTGCGAGCTGTCCCCGCCAAGCAACGGGCTGGCCTTTCCACCTTGTGGCAAACACCACCTGCCCGAGGTGCTAAAGCCCAGGTCAGACGGCGGTCAGCTGGACAAGAAAGGCACGGTCGAAGTCGTGTCTTGCTTGGAGCTTGACGGACGGCCGGTTTTCAACGACCTCCGTTGGGGTGTCTACGTTGTTATTGAAGGTGAGTGGGAATTTATCACGACGTAAACTCTTTCTGACATTCATCAGCCCCCGGAGACTACCAGAAAGAATGCTTCAAGCAATACGGGCTAGAAACGGACAGTAGTGGAAAGTACGCTGCGCAGTACAAACCCTACCATCTGATCGGCCTGGAGCTCGGTGTTTCGATAGCCAACATCATGTGTCGAGGCGAGCCCACTGGGCAGACCAGGACGTGGGCCGCTGATGTTGTCGCCACGGCGAAGCGGGACCTGAAGACCGGAGAGACGCTTGATGGGGAAGGCGGCTTTACCGTTTACGGAAAACTTATGAGTGCAGCAGATTCTATCCAAATGCAGGGTCTGCCGATTGGGTTGGCACATGGTTTTGTGCTTCAAACTGATGTGAAGAAAGGCCAAGCCTTGAGCTGGAAGGACGTCAAGTATGAAGAGACACAGGCGGTGAAGGTACGGCGAGAGATGGAAGCCAAGTTTGGGAAGCAGACGTAGGCGTAAGAAGCCCTGACGAAGACGAAGAATTGCAAAAACAGAAAGATGGACGTCTTCCATAGGACGCAGGAGGGTAATCTGATCTTGGTATATCAGCACGTGGCAGGTCTTGCCGCATCACAGATCACGTCGAGGGCATGCAGAATGCACATATGATTCCAAAGACTGAAAGGACTTGGTTTGACTAGAATGATACTTTTCATACGCCAACGCTGTTTGCTGCAACATGCAAATGATCACTTTTGCGCGACGCCATTTCCCTGCGCTCCGAGATACATAAGATATTCGACTAGCCGTTGTCTTTATACCTGGTAGCCGATGACACTGATGATCCGAGTGCGAGTACCGATGTTGGTTTCAATCTCACCGAGGAGTTTCCGTATGTCCGTAACTGATAGAAGATTCCAGCGAAATTTTTTATTTCGTGAGGCATCAAGGTCTGCAATTTTACAAGCAGGGTTCCAAAGTCTTTCTTCTCGTGAACATGATTTGAACCGAATGATCCGGAATAACCTAGAAATACTATTAGCGGCGGAGCTCTACATTCGGAGCAGAAGCAGTTTAAAAGCTCACCTGCGTTGAGAATACAATATTCTTCGGCCGCCTCGTAGCTCCTTTAGGCAAAGAAATGTCGTAAGAGAGCAAAATCTTTGCAAGCAGGGTTTTGATTTCATTCCCAGCGAAGAACCTTCCAGGACACGCATGCCTTCCCAAGCCCCAGTGGAGATATTCGTTGCTAGAGGACACGTATTGGTGCTTGTTGGGCTCGTTCAACTGCTCTCGTAGACGATAGAAACGGAAGCCGTCGAAATGGTCTGCGTTCTCATACAATTCCGAATCCCAATACCGGTGCGAGCCATCGACTTCGAGGATTGTGCCCTTAGGGATGAATGTGCCATCCGAGAGGGTAAAGCCGTTGAGAGCCTTACGTTTAAAGGTGGTCAACGCGGGGGGGTTCCGACACTGGGATTCCTTCATAAAGCTATCCATCTTCTTCAACTTTGCCATAGCTTCCTTGGTCATACCGCCTGCTTCGAGTAACACTTCGTTAATCTCGTCTCTTAACGGCTGCACGTATTCCGGGTATGCGGCGAGGTCGAAGATCAGGTGCGCCAGGCCCATGGAGCTCGTGTGGATGGCCGCCATTGCGATTTCCATTTGAACAGATGCTTGCAACTCGTAGTTCGTCGACCATTCCGGAAGTTTGGCCGCTACCCAATTCGTCAGAATATCCTCGTCGCGTTTGGTGTTTGACATGGCGTCCTTCTTGAGCAGCTCAACGGCCTTGCTGTATAAGGAGTTTAGCTTTCGGATCTCCGGGAGGAAACGGTAAACGAGTGGCCGCAACCATGGCTTCCACAGCTTTATTGCGTGAGACGTTTCAAAAGCTTGAATGGAGTATTGGTGGGAAAGTTCTTGCCACCGAGGGTTGCGGCCCAAGTCTTTGCCCACGGTGACTCGAGATGTGATCTGAGCGATGATGGAGAGAACGCTCGGATACACGCTGACGGCCGTGGGATTTTGGGACTGGGGTAGCACGCGTCTCAAAGCCAAGTCTGATTCCTCCGAAAGTATGGGTGCCAAACGAGCTAAGCCAGGCGTGAGGTCTGAGCGAATGGCGGTTTGGCCAATAGGGCCTAGGATCTGTACGTGAGAGTAGTCTCCAGCCGCGGTAAAATTGATCCCTTCGACGATGTTGAGAGTGTTGTCGGGGAGATTCTTGATTTCGTTGAAGAATTTGTGATTCACAATCAACTCTTCTTCGCCGTCCTCGGTAGTGATGCGCACCATTGGGGTTCCGTTCTTGAGCATGGCGTAGACTCGGCCCATGACGGTGGCTGCATCGGTCGTCAGTTTCTGTGCTCGGGCCTTATTGCTGAGTTCCGCAAAAAGCAACGGTGCTTGAGGCTTTCTGCAGCGCTTTAGGTAAGACGCGATAAGGAATGCTGTAGTCAGTAGAGAAAATGAAATGTAGAGGGCTGTCAGACGTGGTCCGTGCCCTTCTGAAAGACCATTCTTCTCCTGCATGTACATGATTCCCAATGTCCGAGTGCGTCGAAATAGTACAATGAATAAAAGGTAGATGGATTGGTGAAAACTATAGAGTAACGGTCTGCGGTACATATATGTTGAGATCTACAAAGTATATCGGATTCGGGTGTGGCTTACCCGAGTTCGCCTTTAACTTAACGGGTAACCAAAACGCCGGCCCGATAGATCGGTTAAGGTGACGCCGTATCCGTTAGTTTAATATAGCAAGGATATATGGGATAGACTCAAAAAAGTCTCAAATTATACTAGCGCGATTGAGGTCATATCATGTGACTCAAGCTACACCACTGTCTATATCCAACCCCTATCCTGTACGAAGGGAAAGGAATCCCTCACCAACCCCTTTTGGCTTGATACTGTTTGAATTCCGCAGTTTGAAGGGCCTCGGAAGGGCGAAGTAGAAAAGATCGACAAGGATGAGAACTTCGAATATGCGGCAGATTTATGAAAATTGCACAACATCCTTAGTCCTTGACACGTGGCTACTCTCTACCCGAGCTGTTCCGTTCCGTTAGACAGAAGATGACGAGCTTGTTCGAGGCGGTAGACACGACTGGTATCGCAGCCGTGCTACTCTATGATTATTCGCCTCCAAGCCCGTTTGGCTTCAATCCATTTGTGTAGAGAAATGCATCCAATACTGACCCGCCGAGCGACTGGCCCCGTTCTCTTTATTAACATCACCGCCACCTGGAATGGCTCGGAGCGCTCCACTCCCGCTGAATCCTGGAACGAATACATGCCGGTACCACTTTCATGATTTGTTTGCCACGGAAAGCCAATACCACCGTCGTCACTCCGGGTTAGCGAACTGATGGACAAAGCGATGAATTCGTACTTTGCTGCAGCAGATGAAATTTCGGGAAAGATATCGCGCTCCACTCGAGGGTCGCTTGCGTAGAGCGTACGGACTATTTCTTGTCGCTGGTTTGTGATTGACAGACAGAGGTCTCCCATAGTGTGACTGCCGAAGTCCAGACCAAATCTAGCAGATTGAGCAGCTGTGAGAAGCTGTCCGGGATGAGGCAATCCATCTCCCAAGGGCGCTTCTTCAAAAGCGGCGGATGGTGATGTGCCGTACGCCTCATTCCAGAAGTCCGCGAACCGCGGCCATCGTTCGTCCAACAAGTTGGAGTAGCTTTCGTAGTCCATGGATGTGAGAGCAGGGAGTGGTGACCTTGGCAAAATGCAGCCATTATTCCAGGCAGTGGCAGCCGCTAGTCTCCACTCCCGATGAATTTCATGGGCTGAAGAAGCCCGAATATGTCGCCAACCTTCCATTGTCCCGTATGCACACGACACTAGAGGGACACAAAAACCCTCATAGTCTGAGAAGTAGACGCTGCCAAGCATGTGAGACCAGGACCAAGACGGAAATACGGTTCCGTTTGATGGCTCGTTCAATATGCTCTCGCGACTGTCGAACCCTCCATTTGTCGGGAACCAGAGGAGCCACTCGTCGAAGTTTGCCAGAGGATGCCCGTATATGAAGTTTCCTGTGCCTTGGGAAGCCTCCAATATACCGGAGAAGGCATAATAGGCATCCGATTCGTTGGTGAGATTACGGTCTCGGTACTGCATAAGCAAGTATTGAAGGTCTTTGTACACGTTCAGAGAGCTAAATGAAAGGGGCTCGTGCTTGGTGTGATTTGCCATGACGTATGCATCCGTCAACAGATTCTCGTGCCCGTTGTGGTGTTTGCACTCAAAGCAAATCTGGGTGTTTGTGAAATAAAGCTTCCGCCGGGCGAGAACGGCTTCCTGAAACGCCCATCCTCTGGAATCCCAGGTCGAGCCCTGAAGGACTTTCCTGCGGTCATCGGCGGCAAAGTGAAATCGCATACCATCGACGACCGTCGTGTCTGGAGGCATGTAACGCTCTCTGCTCATTCCTGCCAGGCCGTCGTTCATGGAATTACCGGTGCAGTCAACTATCACCAATCTTGCCAAAGCGTAAACTGAACCCATTCGGCCAACGTGATGTTCCTTGTTGTCAAAGTCATCCTGAACGATACAGAGTTGGTCAACCCAGAGGTAACGTTCTCCGAGCTTCTCGCACGCTTGTAGTGCATCTTCCACTGTCTGTGGTAGCCTCGAAGAGTCCAACGCTCCTTCATTTTTCAGTTCGTCGATGGTAGATAGAGTGGTTTGTATCCAGGAAGGATTTCGTTCGGTGCCCCAGACGTAACTCAGCGCCACAAAACTGTCGAACATAGAGGCTTTCACGAGACACCTCTCCTGAACATCTATCAGCCGGAAATATGGAGTGTCCAAAGGTGGTTTCTCGATAGAACACTCGGAATGCGACGAGCAGCAGTCATTAATCCAGGCTCGCGCAAGGGCCCAGCTTTGATCATTTATTAGTTCCTTATGGAAGGTGTGGTAATCACCAAGAGCTGCTTGTTCGGACTCAGCTGGGAGACTGGTATACACGAATATGGGAGGGTCGTAGTGTTGGAGCGAGATAGGATGGTTCCGTATGTATTCCGAATTGAAGTCCAAGTTGCCGATGCCGTGAGGTAGGCGCATAAGGGGGAATACCCCTTGCTCTACATATGGCCAATGCATCTCTCGAGCGTTCGCGACCAGGCTGCAGAAAGAACAGCTTCGCTGGTCCGCTCTCAACTCGTCGTCCAGGTATGTGTCGGAAAGCCAGATCACGATTGTCTCAGGCGTGCAAGAGAAGAGATGCCTCAGTAGTAGGTGACTGCAGAACTTGCACAGGTCCGTCGCTACTTCCGACTGGCCAGAAGATTCGCATGTTGTACAAGGTGCATGGAAGAGCTCTTGACATGATTCGCAAGACGGTCTGGTATAGTACTGCCAGGTGTTTCCAGAATCCTCTGCTTCTCTCTCTATCCGCCACCGGCCCTGGGCCATGGGCCTTCGGCAGAATTCGCAGTCGATGCTCGACAGCTGGCTTTCGATGAGAGCTGGTGCGTCTGCACCAACCCCACTATAACGGTCCTTTTTTGCTACCACACTTCCAATGGTTCCCCACTCGACTATGCTTAGCGCTTGGGTTTGAGGTTCAATGTCTGAAAACTCTGATTCTGCCCGTTGTGAGATCCACGTAGGGTCCTGTTTTGTCTTGAAAGATCCTGGCAAGCTTTTCCTACGTGCTTGGTAGATGTAGCATGGCTCTGGTGTTTGAAGATCATTCTGCTTGGGAATGTCATGGGTCATCATCTGCGGAAGAGATTTACTCTGTCTCAGTGATGAGGGAGGGGTTGCCATTGTTTCTGGTTTTGCTGATGAAATGATTGGAGAAGAAAAGAGCTGGAGCAATGCCGAAATGGTAGCGAAGCTATTGCTTGGTCGTTTGTGAGGGCTTCGTAAGTAGTTTGTGCACAACAGCGGGCGGGCAGATGATAAGGGAAATTCCTGCAGGGTGAGCAATCCTGTGCGGGGCACCAACACACAGCCAGTGGCTAAGATGTTTCCGCCCCCACTACATCAGCATGCTAACTTCGCTTTAAAAGAATGCCTAAGCGGAAACCGCGGAAATGGTTCTCGAGAATGTTTAATAAACACCGATGCACTATGAATTCGCTTATTACCTCTTCGAAACAACTCTTCCACCTTCCTTTTCCATAAAGATCTCCTGTGCCAACATAAACATGCTCCAACCCATCTTCTTTACCACGCCTGTCCACTTCAAAGCCGACATACCCTCCAACTTCATGATCTCTTCGTCTTTTGTGACAGCCGCCGCGAATTCGGCAATATCCACGTTGAAGCTGCTACCATGATTCAAATGCTTGACTCCCGAACTCCTCTCAAACAAGCCTTCGGCCAAGGCATCCACGATCTGGGATAGATGAACAATAGCCAACGTGCCGCTCAATCCATCGAGGGCTGGCCGCTTTCCCATCTGCCGTGCCAGCGCCATCAGCTCATCCAAAGCCTCAACCGGCGCCGGTCCAGCTTCATCCGACTTCATTGGTCGGTGCACCACCACCTCGATACCTGCTTGGGCCGCCGCCTTCTGCAGCACCTTCTCAGCCGCCCACTTCGAGCTGACGTAGCCGTCGGAGCCGTCCACGGGCGGAGTCTCAGAACCGTACGCTACGACCTCGCCCGAGGACATGAAATGGATCGGGATTTTGCGTGGTGCGGCTATTCTGACCAACTCCTTGACGGAGTAGACGTTTGTCGCGCGCAGCTCGTAGTAAGAGTCCCAGAAAGAGCGGTTGGCGCCGGCGTGGAAAATGACGTCCACCTCGCTCAGTGTCTTGAATTCGGCGTCATCAAGGCCCAGCTGCGGCTGTGCCAGGTCTCCTGTGAGGATTGTGACTTTGTCAGATGTGGTGGTGACACGGCCTTCGATCGGCGCGCGCACGGCGACGGCATATATCTTCGCGACGCGCTCGTCCGCCGCCAGCTTCGCCAGCATGTTTCGTCCCAAGACGCCGGTTACGCCTGTCAGCATGACAACGAGGCCCTTGTCCTTCGATGGTACGGTTCCGACACTCGGTGGTAGCTCTGGCAAGGCCGTCTCTTTCTCCCAATCGATGGCAGCTGCACCGTCTGCGGCTTCCTCTACCACCCGCGCCATTTTGCCCAAGGTATCGTTTTCCATGAGGTCTATGAGCCTGAGATTGGCATGCAGTTGCATACGAATCATGGCCTGAAGCTTGACCAGCATGAGTGAATTACCGCCGACAAGAAAGAAGGGTGAGCTGGCGTCGACGCTCCGCAAGCCGGGTATCAGTTCGCTCCACAGGCCTGCCAGCTGTGCTTCGGTTGGGGTAAGGGCGCCGGTGTCGACCTCAGCCTTCTTGATCTCAGGCACAGGCAGTGCCATAGCCTCCTTGCGGCTGATCTTGAAATGCGCCGTCATGGGTAGATCCTTCACTGGGACCATGACAGCCGGGATCATGTACTGCGGCAGGGGCAGCGTCGTGCGCAGGCGGTCCAGTATGCTCTCGTTGACACCAGGGGCCAAAACCACGTGCGCTGCGAGGAATTCCGAGTCTTGCTCCGCATCACCCCTCTTCGAAACAACCACACTGGTGACCGCCCCAGCTGCCGTTTGGGCAATGCAGCTCTCGATATCCTCAAGCTCCATCCGCACGCCGCGAAGCTTGATCTGCGAGTCACCCTCCAGCCTGCCATCGCAGAACAACACACCACCTCCCCCCAACCTCCCCTTATCGCCCGTCCTGTACATCTTCCCCGGCCCCCAAGGACACGGCAGATACTTCTGGCTCGTCAACTCCTCATTGTTCAGGTACCCCATCGACACGCCAACCCCGCTGACGACGATCTCCCCCGGGCACCCCACCGGCACAGGCCTCATCTCCTCATCCACCACATACGCCGCATACCCCGGCAACACCGTGCCCGCCATAACCGGCATCTGCCCCGGCCCAATCTCCTCGTACGCCAAGTCCCCCTTCGCGCACGCCATCGTGATTTCCGCCGGGCCGTAGCTATTCGTCAGCCTGACCGGCAACCCCAGCTCCCTGAACCCCTTGACCAGGCTCGCGGGAACCACCTCCCCGCCCAACACCGCGCGCCGCCACCCCACACACCGCCGCAGGTTCTCGCGCGCATACCGCAGCCACATCAGGTACTCGCTCGGCGTAGTCGCGGTAAACGTGACGCCCTCGTCGGCCATGATGCGCGTGATGGACAGCGGGTCGCCGCGCTGGTGCGCGGGGACGACGAACAGCGCGCCGCCGTGCGCCAGCGCCGCGAAGATCTGCTCGAGGGATTTGTCAAACGAGTACGCGCTCTGCTGCAGGACGAGGCTGACGTCGGGCGCGAGGGTGCTGTGAGTTGAATAGCCTTCGAGCTGTTGGATGATGTTGGCGTGCGTGTTGAGGCTGCCTTTGGGTGTGCCGGTCGAGCCGCTGGTGAAGAGCAGGGCGGCGGGGCTGGAGGGGGTGGCGAGGTTGGGGAGGGGGGTGGCGGGGGCGGGGGGGATGTGGGAGATGTTGATGTGTTGTGTGTCTTGCGGGGCGACGGCGGGCACGTCGGGCCAGGTGTCGTCGTGGGCGAGGATGGCTGCGGGGCGGGCGTCGGAGACCATGGCTGCGAGGCGCTGGACTGGGGTGCGTGTGTCTAGCGGCATGTAGACGGCGCCGGCGCGGAAGATGGCGAGGAGGGAGCAGATCCAGTCTGTGGTGGGCTTTTGGAAGACGCCGACTCGGTCGCCTGGCGTCACGCCGGCTGAGACTAAGGCGGCGCAGATGGCGTTGATGCGGTCGTCCATTTGGGCGTAGGTGAGGGAGCTGGTGCCGTCTTTCAGAGCCGGGGCTGAAGGCTGCTTGGCGATGAACTCGTCGATGCGATGGGCGACGGTCGGTGCCCAGGTGTAGTCGATGGGTTTGCCTTCTCTTGTCAGCGTTGCGGAGAGTGATTACTAAGAAAATTGACTTACCTCTTCCCTCGGACAAGGACCTCTCGATAACCTCTGCGGGCCAAATCTCTGGAGTGTTCCAGTCCACCTCGGGATTCTCTGCTACCTGTGCCAGCAGGTGGACGTAGGCCTGCAGCAGCAGGCGTGCACTGGCCTCGGAATAGAGCGCCTCCTGAAGTCTGATCTCTATTCTCGCATCTCCGGCAGCGTTCTCGATGATGTCCAGTGAGACGTCGTAACCCGTTTTGGCCAAATGCCAATCTTCACCCACAGCCTTTAAACCCATGTACTTTTGGCGCTCCTGCACTCCTTGACGGTAGTCGACGAAGATCTGGAAGAGCGGAGTGTGGGCAGAAGACCGTGGAATCTCGAGCTTCTCCAATAAGATGTCAAACGGCAGCTGCGAGTGTGCAAGAGCGCCGTACACCTTGTCGCGGGCCTGTTGCACCGCCTCGACGAAGTTGGCCGCGTCACCCCTGGCAAAGCGGAGCGGGAGCAGGTTGAGAAAGAAGCCCAGCGTGCCCATGAATTTGGCATCGGTGCGGTTGGCGTCGGCCACGCCAACGAAGAATTCCTTACAGTCATCTCCGACGAGGCGCTGGATCAGAATCTGGAATACCGCCAGATAGAAGTGAAAGGTGGTCGACTTCAGACGGCGTGCGGTTGCCTTGCACTTGGCGGTGAGGTCGGCGTCGATACGGATATCTACCCTGTGTGTGCTGTATTTCTCAAGCGGCACACGCGAGTTTACCTTTGCGAAAGGCAGCAAAGGCAACGGCTTCGGGTCCTTGGGGATGATTCCCCGGAAGTAGTCCAGATCCGCATCCATCTTGCCCGTCTCCCACGCCTCACGCTGCCGTTTTGCGAAGCCGCGATACTGTAGCGGGGGCGGAAGTGTCGATAGCCTCTGGCCTTTGTACGCTTTTTCGAGGTCGGAGTAAAAAATCTGGAAACTGATGCCGTCCATGTTGATGTGGTGGCAGCCGAGAATGAGGAAATGTACCTTGTCCCCCTTCAGCGACAGCAGCGACACCCTCATGCTTTCGCTCGCGCTCAAATCCCACACGTGATTGCGCAGCTCGTCCAGCTCTTGCCGCGCCTCGCCTTCGTCTTGAATCTGCCTCCAGGAGAAAGGCACCGTCGCCGATGCATCAATGGCCTGCATGGCCTGCTCGCCGTACTGGCCGCGGGCGAAATAGCGCGTGCGCAGCGCCTCGTGCCGCTGGGCCACCTGCTCAACCGCACGACCCACATCTTTGACGCGTAATCGGCCCTCCAGCCGAACGAGGATGGCGATGTTGAATGTTGTGCGGTCCTTGATGGCCTGGTCCAGAAACCAGAATCGCGATTGCCCAAACGAGACACGCTCCTCGGCCGCTTGGTCCGTCTTCGTCCTGGTTGTCGGCTTTTTCTCGCTTCGGTCCGCTATTGCTCTGCCGGTAGGCACGGTCGTTTCTGTTCGCACCTGCAGCATCGTTTCTGTTGGAGGCGCCATTGATTCACAGCGGGTGAAGTTTGTGAGAATTCCGGGATGCACGAAAGGCCACTGGTGTGAGGGCTCCCTACTTAGGCGCAAGTTTGCATAGATACTCGAGTATTTATTATCATGTTGTAGGTCGTGCTAGGTACATGCATTTGAAGACCCCTACCACGAGTCAGTGAGACCGAATTTTCGGAGTCTCAGCGCTCCACGCCGAAGAGTCTGAAAGCCTGACTTGGCGTGATTTCTCAACCCGCATTCAGGTATCCCGGGTATTGGAGAAAGTATGCTTGTGTTTAGATACTACCTGCGAAAGCCGATTGCCCATTCGCTTTCACTATTCCCCCATAATGCCATTGTATGTGCAAGTCCGAACTGGATTACCTTGCACGCTACAATTAGAACCACGAATTTAAACCTCTCGATAAAGGTATAAGGCTTCGAACCAGTGGACTAAGATCATTCAGGGTCTCGCAGCCTTTAACACTTAGCTTCTAGTCTTGCTTCCTCTTCTGAGGTGTTTGGCCGAATCGGACACAAGTTTGGATCGGGCAGCTAAGATAGCCCATCCGCCGCGGTTTTATTAACTGTAAAGCATTGAAGTAATAGTATATTTCCATGGCTGACATTCTCGAGGGCCGGCACAGCTTCGAGCGGGCCGAAAGTGACTTTTTCTCCCACCCCCTGTGCATTCTCAACGGTCCCAGCTCTTCTTTCAAATTACGCGAAGACCCTTCCAGATCTTGCAGTATTTATTAGAATACTTTCAGCAACTTCTTGCCGTTGGCGTTGCCTTTTTTTAGGGTCCCCTGGTGGGCTGACCACCCTTTCACCATCTCAAGTCACTGACTTCTCAGATCATGGTTTTCAGACTAGAGCATGTTCCCAGTCCATTTCTAATGCTCGTAATATTCTAGCATCCTTCTAAACAAGACACCGGCATTTGAATTTGCTGGTCTACGTTGTTTTTCGGTTTCTCGCAGACCGAACCAGTGTGCGGCACTGGAGCTTCACCATTATTCCACCCGACTAATTCAACCTGTAAAAATCTTAGGAAACAAAAGTTATCGTCGATAGAATAGGTCATGATCTGCATTGAGCCGTCGTTGTACGGATGTAGCGTGGTGTTGCTCCAACACCGAAATTCTCCGAACGACCGAAAACAGCACGACATCGCCAATCATCGGTCTCAAGCCACACCAAACAACCGTGCACCTTCCACGCCCAGCCTCCGATGTCTAGAGTATACATATCATGTGATGCTGGACAGGTCCACGGGCTAGCGCTAAGCAACCATCGTTGGAAATTCGATCAGAACAACGCAGCATTACTCTAGCAAGAGAGAAAATCAAAAGAGTAAGGAGAGTGTGCATACCCACACTGAAAAGCAAAAGAAAAACATGGCCGCCCCAATCACCTCCTCCACCGTCACCCGGACGTCCACCATCTCTCAGGGTCCCTCCGCAACGACCGACCACGCCCACCCCATCTTCCCCAAGTACACCGACCTCAGTACGACGACATGGGAGGCCTGGGTCTTCGACGCCGTGGACCAGAACCCCCCTGCAACCGGCGGCGCCGGAGCCATCGAGATCTCCTTCTTCCGCGACGCCACGGGTCTCTTCCGCGGCCGCGAGCCTCTCCGCGTCGCCTTCCACGCGCAGCTGGCCGGTGGTGATGAAAAGAATGCCGTGCACTTCGACGAGCACGCGGCCGAGACCGTCGTCGAGGACCACGGCGACCGGATCAAATCGGTGTGGACGAGCCAACGCAGCGAGGACAGCAAGACCTTCTCCTCCTCCTTCGAGGTCCGCGCCGACCTCAGCGCCGCGACGCTGACGTTCGACCTGCCCGAGGTGCGCGGCACAGTCACTTTCAAGAACCTCGCTAGTGGCAGTGGTGCCGCCACCGCTAAAAAAGAAGAGCTGTTCGCACCGCTGACAGCGAAGATCGGCCACGCGCAGCCGATTGTGTCGGCAGCCGTCGACGTCGCGCTGTCCTTCACCGACGGGCGAGAGTTGCGGTTTACCAGCGGCCGCGGCGGCGTCGACCGCTGCGTGATGGCGGCGCCCATGCCGGCGCTGCTGGAAGAAAACACGTATGTGCGCGGGCACGCGGGGCCGTGGACGTTCGCGCTGCTGCGGAGCGTCGACAAGCTGGCGTCGGACGCGCGGCGGAACGAGGTGATCCGGGCGACGGTGACGAAGGGCGGGGAGGTGGTGTTTTCTGGCAGCACAACGCGGCTGTCGTTGACGGAGGATTACGTGTGCTTGCGTGCGGCGTACGGTGGGAAGGTGAGGGGCACGTTTTCGGATCGCTCGTCGGGGTTTGTACTGGATTTTGTGGCGCCGGGGACGGAGAAGCATTGGCATTTTGATGTGCAGCATGATGCGGTTTGGTGGAGTATTCCGCTTGGCCCGCCGCCGGCAAAGTTTGGTAATAATGGCTTCACTAGCAGGGTGACTGGTGGAGAGGTGGGAGGAGAGGAGTACAGTGGCATGGCCGTTGTTGGGCATTTGCAAATGCCACAGATGCCTCCCCCGAAAAAATGAAGTGATGACATGTAGATAGCCGAATTTAAACATTCGAAGTTAAGAATACGTTTGACACCATTTTTCTTTATTGGTATTTCCAATGGTATTTGCTGCACTTTATTGCTTTCTCTTCAACAGCAAGGCAAATCGTTTGTTTATCTCTCTGCATCAGAACGTCACTTCTTAATTATATCTAAAAAATCACTCCGAGCATTTAGTATATCTCATAAGGCGGCTTTATTACTATATCATAAAAGCCAGCAGTGTTCAATTCAATTTATTTGTACGGTTAAACCAAAAGTTTCTCTACAACTAGCACGAAATTAATTATCATCTATCATCTTTTGCCATTGGAAACGCAGCATCTTAGCACTTGGAACAATCAACATTTAATTACAGCACCTCTTGTACTAGCAGAAAGGCAGACCAATCAGTACTTTAAATTTAAAACGCCTCAAACGCCTCAAGCAGTAGAAGAAAATACATAGACCGTAACGCCAACATTGAATCCAAAGTAACACGCCTCAAACACCAACCTGAACCTCTAGCCCGTCCCCCAATCATCCTTGACTCTAAGCCTCTCCAAGATAAGGAAACACGACCCTCTCACCCCTGCCCAGAACCATCTCCAAATAATTCGTAACCAACACCTCAATCCCCCTCCCCTTCGCCCTCTCAATCCACTCCTTCACCTCAACCTCCTCAAACGCAACCCCCTCTCTTTCCTCCAAATGCTTCCGCAACTCCTGCACAGGCACCTTCCTCCCGCTCGAATGGTGATAGAACCTCAGCACCTCGCCTTCTCCTCCACCCAGCGCAACCTCCTTGAACTCCCCCGCCACCTCCCCCACATCCCTATAATCGAAGTAACCCCCAAACCGCTCGAACCGCGGCACCGCCCGCAGCAGCGCCGAGTACCGTAGCAGCGCGTTCAGCGCGTCGTCCGCCGGCGCGCCGTCACCGACCAGCGCGCACGCGCGGTGCACGCGGACCGGCAACCCCGTGCGCGCGGCGAGCGTGGCCAGCACGCGCTCGCAAGCCCACTTGCTGGCCGTCAGGCCCTCGGAGCCGTCGGCGGGCGGGTGCAGGTGCGCGGGCACGGCGGCGGCGGCGGTCGTGCCGGCGTCAGTCGTGTCGGTGGAAGAAGAGGCGAGCAGGGGGACGCGGTTCGAGGACAGGAAGTGGATCGGGACCAGGTGCGGCAGGGCGAGCTGCTCGGCGATGAAGCGGGTCGCGCCGACGTTGTGGGGGCGGACGGACGAGTAGTTGTGCATGCAGTGGCCGAAGGAGCCGGCGTGGATGATGAGGTCGATTGTGGACTGCAGCGTGGTGATGTCGGCTGGGGAGAGGCCGAGGGTGGGGTGGGCGAGGGTGCCCGGGTAGATGACGAGCTTGGGGGAGGTGGGGAGGGCGGATTGCGCGGCGTCCGGGTCGATGGCGAGGAGGTGGATCTTTGCGATGCGGGGTTCGGCGAGGAGGGAGGTGAGGAGAGTGGAGCCGAAGAAGGAGAGGGCGCCGGTTAGGAGGACTTCTTTGTCTTGGGATCGGAGGCGCCGGCGTGAGCATGGGGGGTTGGGGATTAGGGTTGCTGATTCGGGCACGGATGTTTCGGCGTCCCAGTCGACTTGCTCGTCGCGTGGCTGCTCTTCTTGTTGGGCGGTAACCAAGTGGGTCATGCTTTCCAGTGTGCTGGATGTGTAGAGTTTGGTTATCCGCAACGAGAGCCCGTACTCCTCTTTGATGGCTCGCTGGAGCTTGACAAGCAAGAGCGAGTTGCCACCAGCAATGAAGAAGTCGGAAGTGGCTTCGAGAACAGCACCCTTCGGCAATATGCGTTTCCACAACCGTGCCAGCCGGGACTGAGACAGCGTCAGGCTTGCATTCCCTGCAACCTCCGCAGTGAGCTCAGGAAGAGGAAGGGCTTCGACTGCCTTCCTATCCACCTTCGCGTTGGCTGTGACCGGAAGACGCTCCAGCGGAATCACCAAAGCGGGCCGCATGTACTGGGGCACGGGAAGATTGGCGGCAAGCTGCTGGAGCTCGCTGCCGCCCAACGTCTTGCCGGGCGCGAAGACCACGTGCGCGACGAGCATTTCGGGATCTCCTCTCACCGACACGACGGCGCTGGAAAGATGTGCTGGAGCAGCTTTGAGAAGGGCATTCTCTACGTCACCCAATTCGATGCGTAGACCACGGAGCTTGACTTGAGTGTCGCCGTCGATACGTCCCATGAAAACGACAGATCCGTCCTTCTGCAGGCGCCCTTTGTCACCCGTCTTGTATAGGGTAGTCCACCCCCTTGCAACGTCCTCTGGTCCTGCGAAAGGGTCCGAACAGAACTTCGCAGCCGTCTGCTCGGGCAGGTTCACGTATCCGAGGACGACGCCGGCACCACCAATGCAGATTTCGCCGGGAATGCCGACGGGGAGAGGACTTCCGGTTGGATCAAGAATGTACACGGAGCAGTTGGGCAGTGGCTTGCCGATGGACGTGTATTCGCCAACAGTGGCCGAGGTGGTGGAAGCAAGGTCCACGTGCTCGAATGTACATGCGACAGAGCCCTCCGTTGGACCATACCAGTTGCTAAGGGTGAGGCCGGGATGACCAAAAGCGCGGAAGGCCTGCTTCACTCGTTCCGTGATTGCTTCGCCTCCCGTGAAGGCATGGCGCCATGCCGAGCACGCTTTGAGTGACTGGCTGCCAGACTCGAGTATCATGACGTACTCGGAAGGCGTGGCGAATGTAAGAGTGACGTTTGCCTTTTGTATCAATTCCACAATGGCAACTGGGTCGCCGCGGGCGGCTTGTGGAACGATAACGGCAGTTCCGCCATTTCCGAGCGGGACGAATATTTCCACAAAAGACATGTCGAAGCCGAAAGAAGCCTGGAGCATCATTGAATCTTGTGCAGTAACCGAAATGGCCCTGGAAGCTACTTCGCAGTAATTTGCAAGACCTCTTTGTGGAATCCGAATACCTTTGGGTGTTCCAGTCGTTCCACTTGTGAAAAGCAGGAATGCAGCCGAAGAAGGGTTTGGAAGGGGAAGGTCCTGAATTGACGACGCATCTATTTCAGGTAGCTCTGAGACGTTGATGGTGCCCAAATTACCAGCTGTTGACTGGGCGCGCTCGAGCGTGTGTGTGTCAGACAGGATCAAGGCCGGCATGCAACTGTCAAGCATAGCAACGTGTCTGGCTTGCGGAAGGCTCAGATCCAATGGCACATACACGCAGCCAATACGAATGATTGCCAGCATGCTTGCAATGAGGTCTGAGGAAGGCTGGCACAAGACCGCAATCGCTGAGCCACTCTCAATGCCCTGCTCCAAGAGATGAGCAGCAATCTTGTCAGCCTTGTTCGCTAGCTGCTGGTAAGTTGTGTTGCCACTCTCATCGTTGATGGCAATGGCGTCCGCATGTTTGTGAGCTATCGTTTGAAATCGTTGTGTCAGTGTCTCCGGCCACTCAGGAGAGATTCGAGGGCCTTTTCCGACTGAGGCGCCTTGGGTTACACTGTTCTTGTCAAACAAAGAACAGGAATCGACTGTCAGAGTCGTATCCTCAGGGAACGACTTGAGAAGATGGACATAGGTATCCATCAAGACTTCTCCTGCCTCTGCAGTATACAGATCATCTCTGCAAGTCACGTCCAGCAGACATGAGCCGCTAGCAGATTGCGTGATATTGAAACTGAGGTCATATGGGTTCCTGGCATCCTCGGCAGCCTTGAAAAGAAGTTCGCAGTCTCCGAATGGCAGCGTGAGAAGGTCATTCATGCGGTAGTTGACGGCGATCTGGAACAGTGGACTGTACGACTGAGATCGGGCTACGTTGAGCTCGTCCAGGATGAGATCGAATGGAACGCTCGAATGCGCTAGCGCACTGAAGATTTTCTTGGAAGTGCGCTTGGCCAGCTCGGAGAAAGGTTTGCTATGGTCGATGGAGAAACGAACGGGCAACAAATTGAGAAAGAATCCCACTGTATCCGAGAGGTTGTCATCTGTCCTGTTGGCGTCGGTAACACCTATACACAAGTCATTCACACCGAGGAACTTGGCGAAAAGCGCCTGGATGATGGCCATGTGTAGGTGGAATGGAGAGACTCCCAGAGCTCGGCTGGCATCTTTAATGCGCGCATTTGACGTTGCATCAACCTCCCTGCTGATGTTGTGGCTCCGGTAACTTCCGGCGCCCCATCGTGCCTTGAGTCGGGAAATAGGCAAGAGAGGAATGGGTTCGGGCAATTGAACAAACTCGCTCTTCCAGAACGAAATTGATTCGGCGAGCTTGCCTTCCTGAATAGACTTTGTTTGCTCCTCCGCGAATTCGACGTAGTGCTTGGTGACCGGCGAGAGAGGTTGCAGCGCATACGCCCGAGCAAGATCACGAAGAAACAGGAACCAGCTGACTCCGTCCATGATAATGTGGTGGTAGCCAAACATGATGGAATGTACTCCTGATGATTGTGAAACAACAGTGGCGCCGAAAGTGATTCCTTGCTCAAGGTCCCAGGCAGTGTTTCTTAGCAGATCGAACTCATGCTTGACCGTATCCTCGTCAGCATTTTCGATGACCTTGAGGCAATTTGGCTGTGATGCGAATACTCCTTGGGTTGGCTCGCCAGTTGCGGGGTCTGCATAAAACGCAGTTCGAAGAGATTCATGCTGGGCAATGACTTCAGCCAGAGCACGACGGAGTCGCATGATCTTGAGGTCGCCCTGAACTTGATACAGAGCCGTGCAATTATAAGTCGTCGGATCTTCCACGAAGGTCTTCAGGAAGAAGAGACGAGACTGGGCATGGGACAGCTTCCCCTTCTTCTTGAATGTCAACTCGCGCGTTGGTAGAGGAGTAGCGTCTGAGAGATCCGAAACTGGAGTGGATACTCTTGAGATGCTAACGGAGCTGGAAAGTTCTGCCGGTGTGAGAGTATCTCCTGAAGATGGCGAGGTGATCCGGGTGATGTCAGACGTCTTTGATGACGGAGCTTCGGAAGCAAGACTTTCATCCTTAGCGCTGCTTGAATCAGACTCAGCTACAGAGATAGCGGGGCTCCTGTTGTTCGTTACCTGCTCCTCTGCCGCCTTTGTGATCTCGTTCTCTTCGAGACCATTCGCGAGCGGCTCGCCGGTGGGCGGTGCCGACTTGGTCTCCTTTGCAGGCCTTGCGGCCAAGTACTTTCTTGCAGCATCCGTGCAAATAGCACCCACGGTATCACCGCTCAGAACTTTCAGTACAGGGATGTCGACGTGGATCGTCTTCAGGAACCAGGTCCTAATCTCCACAGCCAAAAGCGAGTCCGTGCCCAGGTCAAGCAGAGGAACATTGACATTGACCGTGTTGGGTGCCATCTGTAGCATCATCTCCAGCTTAGCAGCAAATGCTTCCTGAATGGCAGCAGCGGCATCCTCCTCCGAGCCTGCGGTCTCGAGTTGCTGCTTGATGTCCTTGGCCGCAGCGCCCGACTGCTTCTGTTCCTTGGCCGTGTTCTCTTCGTGGATGCAGTGCGCAAAGCGTGGGTTTGAGTAGAACGGCGGCTTCGATTGCGCGTCGGGGGTGTCGAGGAATGGCTCAATACCAGAAACAATGCTCCAGTTACCATCGGCATCAGGGCGACTACTTCTCACCGCTTCCGCAAAGAGATGCTGAACGTCAGTTTCAGACATGGGGTGGAAGAGGAGCTTGCGGAGGTGGTCTTCTATGTGGCGGCCAGTCCTGGCAACATATCCAACGTCGGCAACCATACCGATGTGCATGACCGAGGCCGCAAGCCCTCTAGACCTACGCTGGGCGGCGAGGGACGTCATGAACAAGTTCGCGGCATGGTAGTTTGACTGGCCGGCGTTACCGAAGATACTGGCGAGCGACGAGAAAAGTACGAAGAAGTCCAGATCCGGCCCGTTCTCGTTGAACACCTCGTCTAAAATTTTCGACCCCTCAACTTTGGGACCCAGGACATCGTTGACGTTTTCGGCACTCATGTCCACAAAGAGCTTGTCGATCAGAACCATGGCGGCGTTGCAGACACCGGCAATCGGGGGGAGGTCTTCGCAGATGGCGGCATGGACGGAGCGAACGGAGGCTCTATCGGACACATCCATCTTGTAGACTTTGACAGTTGCGCCAAGAGTAGACATCTCTTCCAGCCAGGCAGCATCAACATGGGCGCTCCGGCTTGTGAGGACAATGTAGCGGGCACCGTGGGTTACCATCCAGCGGCAAAGAGAGCGTCCCATTTCCCCGGTCATACCAACCATCAGATATGTCTTATCGGAGCGGAAGAGACCTGCTGGGTTGAGGGGCCTCACAGTCACGGTCAACTCGGGCTCGGTCCAGTCAACGACATTGGGATAGGCCTTCTGTGCCGGCGGTGCTCCTGTCAGATCTTGAACACTGACGGTCGATGCGCCTGAGTTGCCCAGTGAAGCTGCTACGGCGGCATTGAAGGCAGCCGAGAGTGTTTCCTTGTCCGGAAGAGGGATTGTGCCGTTGACTGGATCGAATGCATACGAGCGGGCGTCGCGAGGCAAGATCGATGCCAATGTGGTGATGGGCTTGGAACCGAGATGAATCAGGCATGAAGTATTCCGGGGAATGAGGTTGCGGAGGGCACGCTCGGTCGCCTGGGGGTGAAGGGCTACCCATCCATCCTTCCCATGAGCCACCGTTGTCGTCGCAAAAACCACGTTGATGTCCTTGGCCTTTGCATGATACGTAAGGGCTGCGGCGAGTTTCTCGGGGGGCTCGTAGACAAGAGCAGAACTGTGGGGTGTGATGGGCTTGAGAAGCTCAATTGCAAGCACATGGCTCGCTACATCTAAAAGCATGTCTGGAGCAGCCTGAGGACCATCCGGAATGGGGATGATGTTGGCTTCAGGGACGCTGACGGACGAAGTATTGGCATCGGAGGCGACGAGTGCGAGAGCGGGGCTACCCGACACGCTGCCGAGAGAGAGAATGCAGTATTTTCCGATTGCCGTTGAGAATTTCACATCAACAAGAGACTTCTCATCATCCGCCGTTGCTGTGGTCTCAACCAGAGTCAGCGGCTCCTCCGGGCCCGAAGCTACGACCTCGACACGGGCCTGTTCCTTCTTCACCTGTTTGCTGACTTGACGGCGAGATGCATTGAACCGGTCATTAATGGCCTTGTCAGGAACAATGCGAGGGATGAGAACAGTGTCGTCGTCAATCTTGACTTCCGGCTCAGTCGCCCAGAGCATCTTGTGTTCTGAAAACTCGGGCGATCCGACCATCATGAGGCGAAGGAGCGACTCGACCAGCAGAGTCGGCGTGAGGCTGGACACCTTCGCATCCACGAACTGAAGCGTAAGATGAGGCAACTCGGTGATGAGAGCACGACCAATGCCGACAGCCATGTTGGAAATTGGGCTCTCCTTGTGGCAGCCGCTGGTGATCCACAAAACGCTCTTGGCGCTGATGAATAGCTCTTGCAGCTTGGTCAGCCGCGCCTGGCTCATCGTTTCTGAGAAAAGGGGCTTATCCAGCTCCGTGAGACAGATCACAGACGTCCTCGGAGCCAGCTTCTCGATGTTCACTGCATCAATGTTGCTGACCACAGTTGTTCGTTTCTTCCACGGTGAGAGCAGCTTCTGAGTGTCGCGTACCAGTTTTGAGACAGCCAGCGTCTTTCCACCGATGATGAGGAGATTTTGATCCTCTTCGGAGAATGTATTCACCGCAGACAACGGTTCACGGAGAAGACTGAACTTGTCGTCAACCGCTTGACTGATCATGACCGAACAGGAGTGTCTCGTCGGGTCTGGGAAGTCGTGAAGTACAGCATTGACACCTGAGAAGCTGGTGCTCTGCATAAGCTCGTCCCACTCGACCGTCGAAATGCCAGGGCTAAGGCGACGGCCTTCTTCAGCACCCAGCCACCAACCAGGAAGGGCTCCCATAACGAACGGATTCCTGAGCAGGTCGCCAGTGACTTCCATCAAAATGAAATATCCGCCTGGCTTGAGAAGAGCTCTGGTGTGCTGCATTGTTTCAGCAAGGTTGCGAGTAGCATGCAAAACGTTGGCAGCAATGATAACGTCATAGCCGCCCTCCTCGTACCCCTGCTCCGAAACGTCTTTTTCAATGTCCAGTACCTTGAATGTCATCTTGTTGACATGGTCGTGGAACTTCTCAGCCGCCTTCTCGAAGAATCCAGACGAGATATCGGTGTAAGTGTAGGACGAGTAAGTCGAGCCGATAGTGTCGAAGATATTACGAGTCGTACCACCAGTACCTGCGCCGATCTCAAGAATTTTAGCTCGAGGGTGTTTATGCGAGATCTGCTGAACTACTCTTGCAATGTAATCGTTGAGCTTCCGGAACCCTCGGCCCTCCATGTAGAAGCGGTTCAACATGTCGTTCTCAAGCATCACCTCCAAGATTTGCGTCTCTCCACGAACGACCGATACGAGGTTCTCACTGATGGCATGCATCAACTCCAAGTCAATTTGACCCGGAAACTTGGCACGCAAGCCGTCGATAGTCTCGCGCGTGTCGCTTAGCCAGGCTTGCTCAATGACAGCATTCTGGCCGCTGCGAATTGCGTCCAGATTGGCATGTATCGCCTCGAACAGTCGCTGGTGGTACCAGGTGAATGTTTTGACCTCTTCAGCCGGGATCGTATCAACGAGATTCCGGAAGTGAAACAAGGCTAGCCTCTCGATGGCATGGATCATCTCGCGTTCCTCCGAGTCCTCTTCTCCCTCATCCACATCTACCGGACCGCTGGCGATATCTGCATCCCAGACCGTCTGGGAGAAGAGAAGCCGGTCGGTTGCGGGGGTGGGCTCAGAAATGGACTTCAAAAACAGGCCCTCGACAAGGATGCTGGTGTGTGTGCCGGCGGGGTTGAGCAGTTGGACATCGCCGGTAACTGAAGAAGAAGACGCCTGCGTAATGAAAGCGTCCATTTCAGCCTTGACCTCGGGGAGGGAATAGTCATGGACCTGAGAAGGATCCACGACGATACGGTGGAGAGCAATGGGCAGGTAGGGGGTCCAGAGAGCGCCGGTCGTCGCGGGCGAGGTGAGAGCGACGAAAATGGCCTGGAACACAACATCCAAAAAGGCCGGATGTACTATGTAGTCGGCGCCCATTCCGTGCTCATTCCACGTGGCAGCAGCTCTCGAATAGCCCAGTGTCCGCTCAGCATGCGTCAACCCTTGGAACAATCCCTGGTAGTTGAGCCCCAACTTGGCGATGGAGGAGTAGAACCTTTCTAGGTCGACTGGGGCAAGGTGAGGTCGAGCTGGGGTCACAGGAGGGAGTTCATTGCCATCACGCTCGCCGAGATGCACCAAGATGCGACCGCACGCTGTCTTCTCCAGGACGCCTGCTGCCTCGTCGGCGCAGGTGTAGCCGGAGAACTCTGCTTCCAGGACGTCCTTGGCTCCAGTGCCAAACTCCGTGTTCAGCAGCTTCACCGTGAAGACGGTCTCAACGCCCGATGAGCCCTCGTCCATAACCAACGCTTTTCTGATGGAGATGTCTCGCAGTTCGAAAAGCCGGACGGGACGGTCGCCCGCCAGAGTCTTCGACGCTTCGAAAGCCATTGCGACATATGCTGCAGCAGGAAAGAGGACTTGGCCCTGGAACTCGTGGCCGCGGATCCAAGGCATCTCATTGATCCGGACGATGTTACGCCAGCGCATCTCATAGTCAGAATCATCCGGAACCCTGCGTCCCAGCAGCTCGTGAGGAGTGCTCTTGCGCAGGCGATAGTTGCGGGAAATGCGGCCTTCTTTCCAGTAGGTTTTGTCATGATCCCAGGCGTACGAAGGAAGGTCCTTGAGCATCTTGGGCTTCGAGTCGTTGAAGGCGTTGCGGTAACCGTCAAAGTCGACGAACGAGGGCCCAAGCGAGGACCAGAGGAAGCCCAGGCCACCAGAAAACGCCTCGACCTCGTCATCGCCGCGTCTCATGAAACCCATGTATGGCGGAGCGGAGCCGAGAACAGACTTCAGCACTTGGGTGCCGGGGCCCTTCAAAGCCGGGTGCGGACCAAGCTCGACAACCATCTCGAAGGGGCCGCCGTTCCACAGCGAGCACTCCAGTGCCTGGGAAAACAACACGGGCTGTACCATGTTGTCCACCCAGTACTGCCCTGCGAGTGCCTGAAGATCACCCTCGAGAAGTTCCGTGTCTGCGCGCACGCTGGATGACCAGACGCAGGCACGATCCGACCTGGGTTTGTGGATCTTGATGTTGCAGGCCTTAAGCGACTTCAAGTATGGCTCTGCACACGGGAGCATGTGGTACGAGTGATAAGCAGTGTCCACCTGTAGCTGCCTGGCGAATGTTTTCTGCTCGTCGAAGTACGCCTTGGCCTCCTCGATGGCATCAAGGTCTCCGGATAGAGTCACGCTTGATGGTGAGTTACTGGCTGCCAAGCTGATGCGGCCATCGTATCCTGCGCAGAAAGCAAGCGCCGCCTCGTAGGAAAGACCGACCGCCATCATGCCTCCCTTCTTTCCATCCCTCCCTTGCGCCAATTTCGCATGGAAGCCTCTGTAGTAAGCGATAGCCATAGCATCTGCGGCAGAGATGATACCGGCAGCGTAGACGGCGGCGATCTCGCCAGAGGAATGACCTACCACAGCGTCCAGCTTCACTCCGGACGCCGTGACAAGGTCCACCATGGCGATTTGCAACGCCGTGCAGAGCGGCTGGCTTAGAGCCGCTTCGGCAATCCGAGACGTCTCTTTGCCTGCCAGAAGCTCTGCCTTCAACGACCAGGCGGGGGGATCCGGCAGTGCGGCCAGGGCAGCCTCACTGCGCTCGATGGACTCGCGGAAGAGCTTGCACCGTTGGATCAGCGCGGTGCCCATCGTAGCCCACTGAGCGCCTTGGCCAGTGAAGACGCCGAGGATGCCGGGGACCTCGTCGGGGTAACGCAGCTGTGCCCGCGTTACCAGGCTGCTCACTGAACCAGAGTCGGCCGTCTCGAGAAAGCTGTCCATAAACGAGAGTAATCTGTCCCGGGTGGATCCCGAAAAGAAGTGCTTGACGGGGAATGTTCCGCGTTTCTCCTGCAGAACCCAGGCCAGGTCTTCGAGATCCACGGTGGGGTTCGACTTGATGTATTGGGCGTACTCCCGGATACTGGAGAGAATGGATGACTCGGAACGAGCTGAGAAGACAAGAGGACCGCGGAAGTGATCCCTGGCTGGCGTTTCCGCGTTTCTCTCCGGCTCATAATTCTCTATAATTGCGTGAGCGTTGGTGCCTCCAAAGCCGAAGCTGTTGACACTGGCACGACGGGGTCCGTCGACTTCCGGCCATGGGATGGAAGATTGAAGTATTTTGAGGTTCTTGTAGTAAGGTTCGATTGCTGGGTTGAGCTCGTTGAATAGCATATTTGGCGGCACAGTCCCGTTCTGGACTGCCAATGATGCTTTCAGAAGACCAGCCAAGCCAGCACATCCCTCCAAGTGGCCTACGACTGTCTTGATGGACCCAACATACATGCGGTCATTCGATTGTCCCTGCGGGAAGAAAGCCTCCGAGATGGCCTGCGCCTCGATAGGATCTCCCGCTGCGGTTCCGGTTCCATGGCACTCGAAATACTGGCAGCGATCGACGAGCGGATCGAGACCAGCATTGCGGTAGGTCGCCTTGATCAGTGCCGCCTGAGCTGTAGCACTGGGCATCGTGATACCCTTGGTGCGTCCGTCAGAGTTGACTCCAGTTTCCCTGACGACGCACTCGATATGATCACCATCGGCGATAGCTTTGCTCAACGGCTTTAGAAAAACTGCCGCACATCCTTCACCTCTCGCGTAGCCGTCTGCGGATTTGTCCCACATTCGTGAGCGAGACTCGGGAGAAAGCATGTGGAGGTTCGACTCGGCGATATACATGGCAGGGTCAAGCAGCATGTTGGCTCCAGCAACAATGGCGGTGGTGGATTCGCCGTTCCGCAAGCTCTGGACGGCCTGGTGAAGGGCGACGAGTGAGCTGGAGCATGCCGTGTCGATAGTCATAGAAGCACCCTTGAGGTCGAAATAGTATGAGATACGGTTGGAGATAATGCTTCTCGCTGTTCCTGTTGCGGCATACGTCGCGATCGTCTCGGTATCCCTCATCTGCAGATCCCACCAATCGGCAGTCATAAGGCCGACGTAGACAGATGTGAGAGTACCCTGCATCTCCTCGATCGTGTATCCAGCGGATTCAAGGGCCTCGTAAACTACTTCGAGGAGAATACGCTGGGCTGGATCCATGCCCTCCGCCTCTAGAGGGTTGATGTTGAAGAACGGCGCATCGAAGACACGGTGGGCGTCGTCTTCGGCTAAGAGATATCCCTTATTCTTGACATCCGTGCTGCCATGGTGCTCTCCATTCTTGTTGTAGAAGTTTGGTAGTCGTAATCTGTCTTCAGGAAATTCGCGCAGAACGTCACGCGGATTCCGCAGTAGATTCCAAAGTTTTGAGGGCGAGCTGGACCCTCCAGGGAAACGGCAACCTGAGCCGATGATGGCGATTGGCTCTTTTGTCGGGGCCATGTTGGTGATCAGATGCGACAAGTCGTTGAGGACGCCCGGAAAAAGGAAGGGTTGAGTCAACGAGATTGGTTACGGAAGAACAAGGCGACGCGCAATCGGCTTAAATCTATGTATTGAGCTTGTACTGAACTTGTCAATTCGACTTGGTGTCTACGGAACGGCGCGGCGAGTACCGAAGCGTTTCGGGATGTCGGGGTTCGGTGCTTGGTATTCGGAGCTGCGCTTGCAGCATCTGCGACCCATTTTGCTATGCCAATGTCCCGCTTTACTAGCACTTTCTGGGGTCTGGGGCCTTGCTATCAGCAAGGCTCGGGCTGATTGACTTCCGACGTTCCCCACTTGAAGTCTGTTTGAACTCGACGGACTGCTCCCTCTAAGGGCCTACACGACGACCTACCTTTTATGGGAAACAGGCTACGCTAAACCATATCTGATCCAATTATCCTAACTACTTGACGGTGCTGAGAGTACTGAACAAAGTCTAGTGATGAAATTGATTGTTTCAAGCATGGCGCAGCTAAACTAATGTTTCATTGCACCTGCTCATCAGATTGGCGGGAAAGGTTAATTCCTCAGTTTTCTGAGACAGTTGTGAAAATTGGCATCGCAAATACATCAAATCTTGTAAACCAGCTTTACGCCCGAAACCTGACCCTTACGCACATCGTCTAGTCCATCTATGACGCCTTGCAGACCTCCAAGCCTCTCCTCTTGAGGATGTGCTTTGACCAAATTTTCGTCCAGTAGCTTCTGCGCAGTCTGAAACCAAGCCTCTCCAAACTCCCGGTCCTTTGGCCGCGCTTCCCTCTTAAATGGCCTCTGCCAGTTCACTGGTTTGTTGAAGATGGTAAAGGCCACAATCCACGCCGGAACGACGCTCCGCCTCGTGTGGGAGCGGATCGGAAACGGGTCGAGAGCGACGTATCTGCCGCCGCTCTTGCTGATAGCAGCGTAGCAAATGTTCATCGATCCGGTGTCGGTGATGCAGTCAAGAGCGTACTCGAGAGTGTTCTTGGTGAACTCTCGAATATCAGCACCGCAGGTTGGCGAATGATAGTCAAATGCTTCTGTTGCACCCAGTGCCTTTACACGTTCAAAGCTGCGTGGTGAGCAAGTTGCGATGGGGATCATTCCGGAGCTGGCATTCAAACTCAGCAAAAGGTCACTTGAAGAGGTAGAAGTTGTACTTACAGCTTAGCCAATTGGATTGCCAGACTCCCCGTTGCGGTTCCTCCACCTGCCACGAGGACAAACTGGGGTGAGCTCGCTGGCGTGTTTGGAAGAGGCAGCTTCAGGGTCTGATACAGCGCCATTCCCGCTGTGGAAAGTCCAACGCCGAAGGTAGCAGCTGTCTGGAAAGACATGCCGTCGGGGATTCTGAATAGCAAATCTCCAGGCACGGCAACATATTCAGCAAACGCGCCGTTTTGGAGCTCGTCCGGATTGTTTCCAAAGACACAGCCAGAGACGCGGTCTCCTACCGACAAGGACTGCTTGACTTTGTCGCCAATGCTGACAACTTCTCCAGAAAAGTCACATCCTGAAGTTGCCCCAGGAGTTGGAGAAAGATCGGCAGATTTGGCGTCGACGGGATTGAGGGCCACGCAGACGACTTTCACCAAGACCTCGTCTGCTTCGGGAACCGGAATTGGACAATTTTCCTGGAGGGCCACCTTGCCAGGTGCTTGGATCTTGATTGCCCTTTGGGTATTAGCTATGGCCACCATCGTGTAGTCCTGTTTGGGTTGAAGGGGATGATTTCGAGCGCTCTGCTTTCGGAGCGCGACACCCTCTCATCCGGAGTTTAAATTTGGACGATCTCAACACACGCAGGGCCTATGGTTCCAAGACAAGAAGCAACTGAGCTCCCGACCATTTTTTCCCAGTACAGGCAGGACCGAAGGCATGATTCGGAGCGTAGTGGTCGGGTGATGGTAGAACGACAAAAAGTCGGAGAATATCGGCGTTGGGGATGAGGCGGAAGCACGCCCTTAGTCATGCACCGCACCGGCGGCAACACGACGAAATATTTACTGCCAAAGAGGAGCGTCGATGCGGAATCACTTCTGTACATGTCTTTTATTCGGCCTTGGCGAACCTGAATCCGAAATGGCTGACTTAGGAGCCGTGCAGCTAATCGTCATTTTCCTGGCCCTTTTCATTGGCGCAAAGTTCACCCTTGGCCGCGCGCAATTGTCAGCAGCAGAAAAGGCCAATGGCTGCGGCTCTCTTCCGCGTTATCCGCAGAAAGATCCGCTGCTAGGTTTGGACATAGTTCTGGCCCAAATTAAATCGGTAAAAGCCCATCGCTTCCTGGAATGGCTTGAGAAGTTCTACTGGAATGCACCCAACAAAGCCAAAACATTTTCTGTCAACATCTTGGGATCCCGGCAAATATATACAATCGACCCGACGAACATCAAGGCACTGCTATCCGGTCAATTTGGCCAATTTCTTATCGCACCGTTGCGCCGTAATGCAGCACTTCTTCCGTTTGCCGACCAGGGCATCAGCCTTGCCGATGGGGAAGAGTGGGAGCACACTCAAGCCTTGAGCAAATCATTCTTCTTTCGAGACAATTACGCCAATACCGACCGCCTCAAGTCCTTCACAGATTCTCTGCTCGAGATATTGCCTGAGGATGGAGTCACGTTCGACATGCACCCATACATGCACCGCTGGGTATGACTCTCGAATCACCCTTGAATATAGATTACTGACTTCAAATCCACCTTGAAGGTCTATGATGCCAATTCCGCTATCATCTTCGGCGAGTCTGTCGGCTGTCTGAAGCTCAAGGAACAGAGTCCTCTTATTACTGCCATGACGGACATCCAACGCGGTGCACGCATTCGCTTGATCTTCTCTAAGCTACTGTGGGCCATGCCAGACAGTTATTTCAAATGGTGGTTCGATGCAATCAAGGTTATACACCAGTACATTGACGGACACATCGAGCGGACATACCGCGAGATGGCCGAGCGCAAGAAGGCAGAGGAAGCCGGTCTCGACCCGGGCCCCGAGCGCACCGATCTGCTCTGGTCTATGGCACAGAACCTGCCCGACGACGCGGTGGCATTGCGTTCAAACATTGCACTGATCTTCGCGCCAAACTCGGATCCCATCACCGCCTACATCACTAATTCCCTGTGGCAAGTTGCACGCCGTCCAGACGTATGGGAGAAAGTCCGCGCCGAGGTCCTCGCCAACGGGGACGCGCCGCTCACTTTCACAGCCCTGCGGAATATGAAGTATCTCGTGGCGGTGCTGAACGAGTGTAAGTCGTTGAACAATCAGAGCTTGGAAGGTAGTCACTGACAGAGAATTTCAGCGCAACGTCTGATGATCACCAGCCTGGCGCACTCCCGCACCGCTGGCGTCGACACCACCCTGCCCACCGGCGGCGGGCCGGACGGCAAGTTGCCCATCCTCATCCGCAAAGGAGACATCATCCACGCGCACAGGAACGCCCTTTTCAAGGACAAGGACGTGTGGGGCGAGGATGCAGAGGAGTTCCGCCCCGAGAGGTGGGAGCAGAGGAAGCCTTTTTGGTCCTTCATTCCGTTCGGAGGAGGCCCGCGCCGCTGTCCCGCTGAGATGCTCGTCTTGGCTCAGGCAAGTTACGTCGTCGCACGGTTGGCGCAGCAGTACAGCAGGATAGAGTCACGGGACCCCGAGCCTTACGTCCCGGTGGTGCGTATCACTCCTGCTAACAAGAACGGTGTGAAAATTGCCCTTTTCAAATGATTTGAATCATTTTAGCGTATATGATGAATGAGATTGTAAAAAACCCATGTGTTGAAGTACGAAGGGCTACAAGTAGTATTTACGCAAAATAAAAAGTTCATTCGGACTCAATCCTACCTCTGATTGTACATAGTCTCTGCTGGCCGCGTGTCCGTTTGATGGACACTCCATTATGGTTTCAACTTGAAGCGTACAGTAGCAAAGTCATCTAATACTAGATATTACCGATTGACATTTACTTCAGTCGTGATCCATTAGCACTGCAGATTGACTGATGCATGGCGGCACAGTAGCACCTAGCTTTCTAACAGATTTCGTGGGTCATCTCCTTGTCGTACCACTCACTACAGTCTTCGAACATACAACAAAGGTTGTATGAGACAGGAGAAAGCCTACATATCTGCTTTCTTTCGCACGGTTTCAGCTGAGTTAAGCTGTGCATAAGCCATGTTGTACTACCGTATACATTCACACTTCCGCGTGTTTCGAGGCCTAGCGGTTTTTAAGAAAGTCTGTTGGATTGAGATATGTAGGATGTGTTGTAGAATGAATGATATATTAAAGAATTTACATTGGGTTCTTCATGCCGCTCAGGGCTTGCTATCGATATTCAATACATACGAAAGAGCATCGAATTAAGTCCGCTACTAAAGACATACTTCGTATATGAACAGCTTGCAGTAGAGTATATAAAGATAATTTAAAAGTATGTACGCAATGCTGTTGCAAATATAATACATTTAGAGAATATTATAACATTTCCTTATAGTTTTAATATATATAATTTAATACATGCTATTATGTTTAAAAAGCTTTTAGTCTCCGCTTAAAAGTAGGGAAAAGAAAGATCAGTGCAGATAAATAAAATAAGAACTAATAGTTTTATATAAAGACAGTTTTAAATTTATAAAGAAAGTAAGTTTAAACTTAGGATCCACATTTATTGTTCTACATTAAACATAACCGTGAAAAACCAGTAGCCACTATGGAAACCGCTGCCTTAAAGAAAGCCCACGCCAAACACCTAAACCAAGTTCCTCTACCGCTTCGAAACAATAGCATCCCCCTCCTTCATCATCACAATCTCCTGGCTGACCATAAACATGCTCCAACCCGCCTTCTTAATCTCCCCAGTCCAAGTCAGCGCATCCATCCCCTCCAACCCCATCAACTCCTCATCCCCTGCCACGCTCTCCGCAAAAGCCCCAATATCAACATTCATCGTCGCGACGTGGTCCACCAACCTGATCTTCCCAGCCTCCTCACCATCCTCCTCCCCAAACACCGCCCGCGCCACACCCCCCACAATCTCCCCAACCGGCACCACCCCCAAACTCCCAGCCACGCCCTCCAACACCGGCCTCCTGCCCACGCCCTTCGCCAACCCTACCAGCTCCTCCAGCACCTCGCGCGGCGCAGCCCTCGCCTCCATACCCGCGTCGCCCCGCGGGCGATGCACGACGACGTCCAGCCCCGGCACCGCCACCACCGCTCTCTCCAAAAACCGCTCCGCCGCCCACTTGCTCGCGACGTACCCATCGCTCCCATCAGCCGGCGGCACGTCGTGGTATTTGGCGACCTCACCCGACGACACAAAATGCACGCGCACCCCCCTCGGCGCCGCCAACGCAACGACCTCTTTCACGGCGCCGACGTTCGCAGCGCGCAGGCTGCCGTACCCGTCCCAGAACGAGCGGTTAGCCGCCGCGTGCACGAAGACGTCTGCGTCGGCGGCGATGGTGGCGGCGTCGGCGGGGGAGAGGCCGAGGAGGGGGGCGGTCAGGTCGCCGGGGTGGATGGCGAGTTTGGGGTGGGATGGGATGCGTGAGGATGAGGCAGAAGGCCGCACGGCGACGGCGTAGACCTTCTTCACGCGCGGGTCCGCGAGCAGTTGCTCGAGCAGGTTGCGGCCGAGGACGCCGGTCGCGCCGGTTAGGACGACGGTGAGGTCGTTGGCGTTGGCGTCGCGCTTGGGCGGCGTGGTGGTGGTGGTGGTGGTGGTGGTCGGGAGGGTGAGCCTGGTGGCGATGTCGGCGGGGACGGCGGTCTCGGCGTCCCAGTCGATGGCGGCTTGTGGTGTGCTGGTAGGCGCCGCGTCGTCGATGGCACGCGCCATTCCGGACAGCGACCCGGCGTCCATGAGGTCGATCAGGCGCAGGGAGACGCCGCCGAAGGCCTGGCGGACGAGGGCTTGCAGCTTGACCAGCAACAGCGAGTTGCCGCCGACGTGGAAGAATTCGGTGTCGGGGGAGAGGGAAGAGGGTGCGCCGGGGATGATTTCTTGCCAGATGGCGGCGAGACGGGACTCGGTTGGGGTGAGGGTTGCGAGGGTGTTGTTGTTGTCCTCGGTCGTCGGCTGAGCCGGCTGTTCGGGGAGCGGAAGGGACTTGATGGCCTTGCGGTCGACTTTGAGGTGCGGGGTGAGCGGCAGGGCGTCGACGACGGCGAAGACGGCCGGAACCATGTATTGCGGCAGCGGCAGCGTGGCGGGGAAGCGGTGGATGTAGGCAGCCTGTTCTCCAACAAAACCGGGCGCGAAGACGACGTGGGCGACGAGGAACTCTGCGCCTGCCTCGCCGCGGAGGGATACGACGGCGCGGCTCAGCACGCCGTTGGCGGTGCTCATGATGGATGACTCGATGTCTTCGAGCTCCATGCGCACGCCGCGCAGCTTGATCTGCGTGTCGCCCTCGATGCGGCCTTCGTAGAGCAGTTGGCCTTTCTCGGTCAGCCTTCCGCGGTCACCGGTACGGTACATGCGGCCGCCGTCGTTGGCGAAGACGTCGGGGAGGAATTTCTTGGCTGTGAGCGAGGGGTCGTTGAGGTAGCCGTCGACGATGCCCACGCCCGCGAGGACAACCTCGCCAGGCCAGCCGATCGGAACGGGTTTCAACTCTTCGTCGACGATGTACACTGTGTACCCAGGAAGCGGATAGCCTGCCGAGATCTGGTCGCCAGGTTTCATTGTGCGGTAGGGCAGTTCCTCGAGTGTGGCATCGAGCGTTGCTTCGGCGGGTCCGTAGTTGTTCACCAGCGTGACTGGAAGGTCCAGCTTGCGGAATTCATCGAGGAGGGACTCTGTCACCGCCTCACCCGCGGTAACAGCGAATTTCCAGGTAGTGGCATTTCTAAGGGTTTGGCCAGCGTACGTGAACCACATGAGGTACTCGGACGGGGTGGCGTCGGTGTAAGTCACGCCTTCTGAGACGATAATCTGCGTAATCGAGACCGGATCTCCACGTTGCTCGGCTGGGACGACATAGAGCGCACCACCCATGGTAATGGGCGTAAGGATCTGCTCGAGAGACTTGTCGAATGTGTAGGCGCTTTGCTGGAGGACGAGCTTCGTTGCCTTCTCGGGAAAGGTTGACTGTATAGTCCACGCTTCCATGTGCTTGACAAGGTTGGAATGGCTCATGTGCATGCCTTTGGGGGTACCGGTCGAACCGCTGGTGAATAGGATAACAGCAGGACCATCACCCTTGGCCCGGTTGGCGACTGGCTCATGAGAAACAGGAAGTGTCGAAACATTGATAGCTCTGGAATCAGTGCCACCCAATGCATCTACTTTATCCCACGTTTCAGAATGAGCAAGTATGGCAGCCGGCTTTGCCGCTGCGACGATGCTAGCCAGCCGCGTGAGGGGATTCCGAAGATCGAGAGGGATGTAAACCGCCCCGGCCCGGAAGATGGCAACGACGGAACAGATCCAGTCCGCAGTCGGGTTCTGAAATACGCCAACCCGCCCGCCGTCCGCAGCTCCATTTTCCACGAGAGCAGCGGCGATGCTGTTGGCCCGCTCGTCCATCTGGGCGTACGTGAGCACATTGCCTCGCCCATCCTTGATGGCCAAATCCGCCGCATGCTCCTTGATCATCTCATCAATCCGGTGGCCAACCGTAGCAGGCCACTCGTACTCCGGCGACGGAACTGCATTCCAGTCAGCAAAAGAAACCTCACCCCCTCTAGGATGAACGCAGCACACATACCTCTGCCCACCGTAACCGCCCTCTCCACCCTCTCCCTGGGCCAAACCTCGACGTCTCCCCACCCTCTCCCCGGCTCCTCCGCAAACTGCCTCAACACATGCACATACAAGTCAACCAACACCTCCGCGCCCTCTTCCCCATAAAACGCGTCCTGCAACTTAAACTCGACCCGCGCATCCCCCGCCGCATTCTCGATAATATCCAACGCAACATCGTACCCCGTCCGCGCCGTATACCAGCTCTCGCCGCTCGCTTTCACGCCCATGTACCGCTGGCGCTCCTGCACGCCGGTGCGGTAGTCGACGAAGACCTGGAACAGCGGCGCGTGCGCGGCCGACCGCGGCAGCCCGGGCAGCTGCTCGAGCAGCACGTCGAAGGGGAGGCGCGAGTGCGCCAGCGCGGCGTAGGCTTTTGTCCTGGCTTGCTTTACACACTCGCTAAACGACGCCTCCTCCCCGGCTGTTCCGGCGCGGGAGAAGCGGAGAGGGAGGAGATTGAGGAAGAAGCCCAGCGTCCCCGCGAACTTGGCGTCCGTGCGGTTCGCGTCGGCGATGCCGATGAACAGATCGTCGGTGTGGTCCGGCAGCAGCTTGTAGATGAGCGCGTGCAGGGCGGCCAGGTAGAAGTGGAACGTCGTGGCGCCGGCGGCACGGGCGGCGGCGCGGATGCGTGCGGTCAATCCAGCGTCGACGCGTGCTGTAGCCGTCACCTCGCCGTACGTCTCGAGCGGGACGCGCTCGCGGACGCGGGCGAAGGGGAAGAGCGGGAGGGGCTTCGCGGCGGTGGGGTCGGGGATCAGCGCGTGGTAGAACGCCAGGTCGTCGGCCATCTTGCCGGTGGCGTAGTCGGCGTGCTGTTGGCGGGCGAAGGCGCGGTATTGGGCGGAGGGGGGCAGAGGGGGGTGGGCTTTGTTGGGGGATCGGTAGGCCTTCTCGAGGTCGGCGTAGAAGATGTTGAGGGAGACGCCGTCGAGCGTGATGTGGTGGCAGCCGATGATGAGGAAGTGGACGCGGGAGGAGGGCATGGAGAGGAGGTGCACGGCGATGCCGAGCCAGGCGTCCATGTCCCAGACGTGCGCGCGGACGGCGTCGAGGTCGGCTTGGGCTTCGGTCTCGGACTTGATGTGCTTGTGGACGAAGGGGACGGAGGGGGCGGCGGCGGCGATGCCTTGAATGGGCGTGTCGCCGTGTTCGCCTGTGGAGAAGTAGCGGGTGCGGAGGGCTTCGTGGCGCAGGACGACGGCGCGGACGGCCATTCTCATGTCTTCGACGCGGATGGCGCCTTCAAGACGCACGGAAATGGCCATGTTGAAGGTAGTGCGGTCCTTGAGCATCTGGTCGAGGAGCCAGAAGCGGCTCTGGCCGAATGACATTGGTTCGGTGATTTCAGATTTGATTAATGCGTCTCGTGATGCGTCTGTCTTCTGCGCTTCTCTGGTCTCTCTTCTCGCCCTGTTGGCTTTTCTGATTTCCTCGGCCTTCCTCGCCGTCGCGTCCTTCGCCCGCTTCTCCTCCTCCTCCGCCTTTCGTTTCCTCGCTGCCTCGGCTCCACGCTCCCGCTCAGCCTTCAGCTCCGTGGTCGATGATGGTGGTGGTAGCTGCTTGTTCAGGCCTGGCGGAGCGTTAGATGCCGGACGGGAAACAGAAGGAGGAGGAGGGGCCGGAGCAGCAGCCTTCGGGGCGGGAGCAACGGCGGCGGGCGGGGGCCTACTTACAGTGGATGGGTCAGCACCGAGGTTAGGGATGAGCTCGGGCGACAGGCGGTCGAGGGCATCAGCGAGAAGGTCGGAGATAGAAGCGCCGCCGAGGACCTTCAGCACGGGCATGTCGAGGTCGACCTCCTTGAGGAACCAGGAGCGCACTTCGACGGCGACGAGTGAGTCGACGCCCTGCTCGACCAGGGACACCGTAAGGGAGAAGTCGTCCTCGGCGGGGATGCGGAGCACCTTCTTCACGCGGGCGACGAAGCCGTCTGTTTTTGAAAAAGTCAGAACACTTGTTGTTTTTAGTATCGGGAATAGAATATCAGACTCACCCTGCATGATCTCCAAAACCTCGTCCTTCGTGACTGCCGTCTGCAGCTGGATCCTGACAGGCACAGCCGCTGCCGCGCCACCATCGTTCCTCGCCTGCGACCTCTCCAGGGCCAAGTGCGAGAACTTAATATCCTGGAGGTAGCCAGCCTTGCTGTCCTGGTCGGCGTAGGTTGGAACGATACCAGTGATGATCTCGTGGCTCTCCTTGCACTCCGGGCGGCCGCGCACGACAGCCTCAGCGAACAGCATGTGCAAGTCCTGCTCCGAAATATTCCTGTACCCGCTCTTGGCGAAGTACTCTGCGTCAAAGTTCTCCGCGCGCTCGACGTACCCGATGCCGACGAGCGACGAGATGCCGAGGATGGACGCGGCGAGGCCGCGCGCGCGGCGCTGCAGGCCGAGCGCCTCCATGAACGAGTTGGCGCCGATGTAGTTGCTCTGGCCCGTGTTGCCGACGGTGCCGGTGATGGACGAGAACAGGATGAAGAAGTCGAGCGTATCCTCAGCGAACAGCTCATCCAGGTATATCGCGCCGAGGATCTTGGGCCGCAGCACCGTCATCAGGTCCTCATACTCCATGTTCTGGAACAGCGAGTCGATCAGCACCATGGCGCCGTGCGCCACGCCCGCGATCGGCGGCATCGTGCGGTTGATCTTGTCGTAGCAGGCGTGCAGCGCCTCGCGGTCCGTCACGTCGAGCGACATGGTCTTGACGACCGCCGCGTACTCGTCTTCGAGCGTCTCGACCCACTCCGGGTCGACCTGCGGGTTGCGGCTGGTCAGCACCACGTGCCGCGCGCCGTGCCGGATCATCCACTGCGTGATGGACTGGCCCACCTCGCCGGACAGGCCGACCATGAAGTAGGTCCGGTCGGGCTTGAACAGGTTGGCGCCCGTGTCGATGGGCTGCACGTTGGCCGGCACGATGGCGTCGGCCGCCCAGTCGACCACCGACAGCTGCTCCGCCTTGCCGCCGTGGCTGGGCACGTCCTTGAGAGGAATCTCGGTCGTGCTTCCGGGAATGGCGAAGCTAGATGCCTTGGCGTTGGCCCACCCCGTGGACAGGTACCTGCCAACGAGATCGGGGTTGGCGGCAGGGCGCATTTCCACCGTGTTGCCGAAGAAAGGCGACCGGTCCGAGAGCGTGCAGCCGGCGGGGAGGTATTCGGAGATCTCGTCGATCAGCTTGGAATCGTCTCTTCCGGACAGGTTGATGAATAGCGAGACGCCCTTGGGCAGACTCTTCTTCAGGAGACGGCGCGGCGAGTTCGGGTGGATGTAGATCCAGTTGGGGCGCTTCTTGTTGGCCTGGGTGGTGGTGAAGAAGACGCGGATACGCTTGGCAGCGGCCTGCCTGGACAGCGCGGCAGCAACGATCGGGTCAGGGTCGTGCGCCAGCAAGGTGCCTTGAGCAGGAGCGACAGTGGTCACGAGGTCTGCCAGAATGTTGGCCGCAATGGAAAGGAGAGCCTTGGCCGGGTCGACCTTGGCCGAGTGAGGAACAGTCCAGCTCTTGGGCACGGCAATGACGGACTCGCTGCTGTCTGAGAAAGCAACAACAGTCTCGCCAGACTCGGTAGTACCGTAGCAGAGGAAGTAGTAGCCGGCAGTTGGCACCTTGACAGACTGCAGCAAAGACTTGGTAACCTTGATGACAACCTTGCCTTCGGTGGCCGGAGCCGGCTTGAGAGGGGACGGCTCACGCAGCTCGTAGGAATCCTTGGTGCCAACAAGCTCGACCCTCGATTCCTTGACGTCGACCCCGTGGGCGATCTGGCGCTTGGTCGAGTTGTAGCGGTCGTTCAAGTCCTTGGCCGACTTCAAGCGCGGCAGGTAGATCTTGCCGTTCTCGAGATGCATCTCGGGTTCCCGGCTCCAGCGGAACGTGCCGGGCAGCAGCTCCTTCTCCCACCTGTGCAGCGTCTGGTGGCGCAGCATGGCGGCGGCGAACAGCTCTGCGCTGCCGCCGTCCAGCACATCGACGTCCAGGTTCTGGAAGTTGACGCTGGGGATCTCCTTGCGGATGGCACGCGCCATGCCGACCACCATGCGCGAGTACGGACTCTCGGCCCTGCTTCCCTTGGTGACCCACAGGATGTCGCGGGCCGACGAGAAGATTTCCTTGAGCGCGTCGAACTTGTCGGGTTGGTCGTCCATCAGCTCCTGCATGACGGGCGTGTCCAGCTCGGAGAGGTTGAGCACGCATGTGGGCACCGCGGCGCTGCCGTCGACGAATGCGTCCACCGAATCGACGCGCGTCACGGAGCTGAAGCGTGGCGCCAGCAGTTCGACAACGCGGTCGACAATCTCCGAGACCTCTTCCGTCCTGCCGCCAATGACGACGAGCTCTTCCTTCTTGGCGTCTGCAGGCTCGACCTCCAGCGGCTTGCGGAGGAACGACACACGCTCGTCCACGGCTTGGGCAGCCATGACGGAAAAGGGGTGGAGGGAGTCGAAGTTGGGAGCAAACGTGTCGACGCCAGAGAAGCCGGTGCGCTTGTACACCTTGTCCCACTCGGCGATGTCGATAGTCGGACCCCACGGCCTGCCAGTGTCGGCGCCGATCCACCAGCCCGAGAGACCGGCCATGGCGAAACCGTTGCGCAGGCAGGGGAAGAAGGTGACGGTTTCCATGTTGATCAGCCAGCCGCCAGGCTTGAGCAGACGGCGGACGTTGCTCATGGTGGCGTCGAGATCGGCACCCACGTGCAGCACGTTCGAGGCGAGGATCATGTCGTAGTGACCTTCCTGGAAGCCCTGCTCCGTGATGTCCTTCTCCATGTCGAGCGTCTTGAAGACCATGCGGTCGGCGTAATCCTTGAAGCGCTCCTCGGCCGCCTCGAAGAAGCCGGCCGACACGTCGGTGAAGGTGTAGGTGGAGAAGTTCTGGCCCAGCCGCGGCAGGATGATTCTCGTCGAGCCGCCGGTGCCGCCGCCGATTTCGAGCACGTTCATGCGCGGGTAGCGGTGCGTGAGTTGGACGGCCATATTCGCCTCCCAGTTGTTGGCGATGTGAAGGCCGAGACCCTCTTCGTAGAAGGCGTCGAGCATGCCGTCGCGGACCATGGTCTCGACGATGTTGCCGTTGGTGCGGATCTTCATGGGGAGGTCTTCTCCCACAGCCCTAATCAGGTCGATATCGGCGCGCTGGCCGTATGGCTTGACCAGCTCTTCTACGAAATCGAGCGTGTCGTTCAGAGCTTCAGGCTTGACGTGCGGGTGTTCGCCGCTCTTGACCTGGTCGAGCACGAAACGGCACCACTTAAGCATCCTCTTGTAGTGGATAAGGGTCTGCTCTTCCTCCTCAGGGGTGATTGTTTCGAGCAGGGTGCGCATCCAATAGAAAGAGAAGCGTTCCGAATCCGTGGCCAGCTTGACATCGAAGTCGGTGGGGTGGTTGGGGCCTGCAAGCTCACCGCTCGGGCCGTCAATGTCGTACACGAAGTTGGAGAACAGGTGGCAGTCGTTTTCGGCGGTAGCGTTGGAGAATGGAACCATGCTGATGCCCTCAACCTCAAAGAGAACATCTTCGCCGTTCTCAGCGAAGACCTCAATGTCGGCGCGCAGGGTTTGGTGCGGTCCGCTGGTGATGGCAGCCTGCCACGGCCAAACCGTCTCCTCTCCAGGCGGGAATGATGCAACGGCCGGGTTGAACGTCATGCGCTTGATAATTGTGGGCACGTGAATGGACCACAGTCTCTCGTCGCCGGGGGAGCTGAAGGCGGCGAAGATGGCCTGGAAAGACGTGTCGAGAAGGCCAGGGTGGAGCAGCAGATTATCCTCCCAGTGCTCCCCGCGGATGTCGGTCATCTCGCCCACAGCAGTATCCACTCTGCGGCGAATGCTGCTCATGGCCTTGAAGGGAGGCGAGTAGTGGTAGCCCATGTCGGACAGCGCCTTGTAGAAGCGATCAACCTCGACATCGACCATGTTGAACTGTTGGACGGGCACCGCGGCAAGAGTGTCGTGTGAAGGAACGCCCAGAGTGATGCTGATAGCACCCTTAGCGTTCTGACTCATCTGGCGCTCTCCCTGCGGGCACGAGGTGACTTCGAACGTGGCGGACACGACCTCGTCAGTGTTCGCGGTGATATTCAGCGTGAACATGACCTCCTGGGCTGCCGACTCGTCGAAGAAGGAAATGGCACGGCCGATGACGAAATCAGTCAGCTCAACGAGCTGGACCGAGTTCTCGCCCGCCAGGGTCATTATCGCCTCAATGGCCATGGACACGTAGCCAGCCGCGGGGAACACAGTCTGGCCCTGCAGCTTGTGGCCGGGCGTCCACGACACCTCTCTCTGCGTGATGATGTTCCTCCACTGGATCTGAGGCCCCGTCGTGCCCTCGATGGACTTGACGCCGAGGATGGGGTGCGGGCGAGTGTCTCTGTACTTGTAGCCGGCCGACACACGCGACTCGAACCAGTACGTCCTGTCGTGGTCCCAAGGGTACCTGGGCAGGTCGACTGCGAGGCTCTTGGGCTCAGAGCTGCCCGACGCCAGCTTGTCGTAGCCGTCAAAGTCGACGGCCTCGGCACCGAAGCGCTCCCAGATGAAGCCGAGCGCAGCAGAAAAGGCATTGACGTCGTCGCTGCCGCGCGAAAGCAGGCCGGTGTAGGGAGTGTCAGGGCTGCCAGATGCGTCCTCGATGTTGTTCAAGCAGGGGCCCTTGAGGGCGGGATGAGGGCCGACTTCGATGGCCAGGTCGAAGGGACCAGCCTCGTTGACGGCGGCCGAAACAGCCTGCGAGAACAGCACCGTGTTCTTCATGTTGTCGACCCAGTACTGGCTTCCCAGCGTCTCCTTGGACATCTTGGTGCCCGGCATCACCGACGAGAACCAAGTGGTCGAGGTGCTGGCCTCGCCGACCTCAACGTTGCATGCATCCAGCGCCTCCAGGTACGGCTGCGAGCAGGGCACCATGTGGAACGAGTGGTACGCCGTGTCGACGCGTAGCTTGCGGGCGAACTTGGACTCATCCTTGAAAATCTTCTCGGCCTGGTCGATGGCGTCCTCGTCGCCCGACAGCGTCACGCTGGATGCCGCATTGCTGGCCGCCACCGTCAGCCTGCCCTCGAAGTCCTCGAGCTCGCAGAACTCCCTGGCGTCCTCCAGCGATGTTCCCACAGCCATCATCGCGCCCTTCGCGCCGGACTTCGACCCCGCGAGCTTCGCGTAGACGCCGCGGTAGTACGCGATGCGGATGGCGTCCCTCGCCGACACCAAGCCCGCCGCATACGCCGCCGCGATCTCACCGGACGAGTGGCCGACGACGGCCTTGAACTCGATGCCCGCAGCCCTGATCAGGTCCACCAGCACGACCTGCACAGCAGTGCACAGCGGCTGCGACAGCGCGGCCTCGGCCAGCCGCGAAGACTCCTTGGGCGCCTCGAGCTCGGCCCGGATGGACCAGGCCGGCCGGTCCGCTTCGGGCAGCGACTGCAGCGAGGCATCCAGCGCGGCGATAGCGTCGCGGGCGTACGGCGAGGCGCGGATGAGGGCGGCGCCCATGGTCGGCCACTGCGCGCCCTGCCCTGTGAAGACGCCCAGGATGCTGGGCTTTGTTGTAGAAGAGGAGGCGCGCACGCCCAGGTTCTCCTTGGAATCCAGCGCCGCGTCGATGGAGCGGACGAGCTCGCTGGATGTCTGCCCCGATACGGCCGTCTTGAAGGCCAGCTCCGAGCGGCGGTTCTGCAGCGTCCACGCGACGTCGCGGATGTTGGTGGTAGATTCGTTGGTCTTGAGGAAGTCCGAGAACGACGCCAGCATCGCCTGGAGGCTCTTCTCCGAGCCGGCGGAGAAGGTGAGGGGGGTGAAGAGGGGCAGAGAGTCAATAGCAGCTTGGCCGTGCGTCTCGGGCTCGTAGCGCTCCAGGATGGCGTGGGCGTTGGCGCCGCCGAAGCCGAAACTGTTGACCGAGGCGCGGAGAGGCTGGCCGGCGGGTGCTGCGGGCCACGGCTTCGCGGCCGTGGGCACCTCCAGGTTGGTGTAGAAAGGAGCGACCTTCTCGGCCAGCTTGTTGAAGTGCATGTTGGGCGGGATGGTCTTGTGCTGCAGGGCGAGCGAGGTGCCGATCAGAGAGGCCAACCCGGCGGTGCCCTCGGTGTGGCCGATGACGGTTTTGATCGATCCCACGTAGAGTTTGTCGTCAGTCCGTTCGCCGTCCTTGAAGAAGGCGCGGCTGATGGCCTCGGACTCCTGCGGGTCGCCGGCCGGGGTGCCGGTGCCGTGGGCGTGGAAGAACTGCGGCCGGTCGTTGGGGCTGTACGGATCCAGTCCGGCTTTCCTGTACGTGTCGCGGATAAGGGCTGCTTGGGCGACGTTGCTGGGCATGGTGATGCCCGTCGTCCGCCCGTCCTGGTTAAAGCCCGTCTCGCGCACGATACACTCGATGTGGTCGCCATCAGCCAGCGCCTGCGAGAGCGTCTTGAGCACCACGGCCGCGATGCCCTCGCCGCGCGCGTAGCCGTTGGCTCCCTCGTCCCACATGCGGGAACGTCCGTCCGGCGACAGCATTTTCAGCTTGCTCTCCGCGATGTACATTCCTGAGCAGCTTGTTAGCCACAGCTACATCCCTATCAACTGTCATCGACAAACCTGGACTAAGAATGAGGTTGGCTCCGCACGCAACTGCGACCTTGGAGTCACCGCTCCTCAACACCTGCACCGCCTCGTGCACCGCCACGAGCGACGATGAGCAGGCCGTGTCAATCGTCATCGAAGGGCCATGCCAATCAAAGAAATACGACACACGGTTGGACATGATGCTCCTTGAAATACCAGTAGCCGTGTACTGGGGGAGCGAGTCCCAATCCCTCATCATGATTCCAGACCAGTCATCGCACATCTGGCCGACATAGCACGCCGTCGACGTACCGCGGAGGCTCTTCATCGAAAGGCCTGCCGCACAGAGGGAGTCATAGACAGTCTCCATGAGGAGACGCTGTTGCGGATCAATGGCTTCACATTCCTTAGGCGGAATGTTGAAGAACTGTGAGTCGAAGGCGGTGGGGTCTTCGGCGAGAAAGTAGGATTTGGTAACATTACTGGTGCCATGGTGGGCGCTGTCTGCGTGGTACCAGGATTCCGCATTGAAGCGGTCGGACGGGATGGTTTGCAAGAGGTCGCGCGGCTCCTTCAGGAGCTCCCACAGCTTCGACGGCGTTGTGGACTGGCCAGGAAACTGGCATGCGCTGCCGATGACGGCGATGGGCTCGTTGCGTTGAGGCATGACTGTATTGGTTGAAAGAAGGACGGCAAAAAGCCAATTATCTGGAGTGAGGGTATAGCTGGGGCAATAGGCTCAAAGAGGCCGGACACATCCGGTACATACTTATCTTATGATACTGCGTGGGCATCGGCAATAGATTGTAAGATTGCGGTGGTGGTGCATCTGTTCGGAGTTTCGAGTGACATGAGTCGCCGAGTCGGATGCTGCAGACTCGCCTCCATCTTCCGCCGCCTCCAAGAGTGCACCGATGAATCCCGAATCCCCGGTCACCATGCTGATCTCCAACAACAGCACAACTTTCAATCGCGCACACTTCCACACCAACTGCACTCGTCGTCATGCCATCACGTCCCCTTGTCATTTGTCTCCACGGCTCCGGATCCTCGGCCGCCATCTTTCACGCTCAAGCTCGCCGCATTCGCTCCGCACTCGCATCACAATTCGAATTCCTCTTCATCGACGCCCCCTTCGAAAGCCCGGCAGGACCGGGCATCCTCCCGTTCTTCGAGGACGCCGGTCCCTACTTCCGCTGGTTCACCAACGCGGAGCGGTCGCGAGAAGCCGAATGGAGCGCGATTCTGTCGACGCTGGAAGCCGCTCTGGAGAGCCGTGGCCGCGCAACATCCGACGTGCGAGGCGTCATGGGCTTTTCGCAGGGCGCCTTGGTCGCATCTCTCCTGCTGCACCAATCCAAGGTCCAGTGTGATCCGCGCTGGGCCGCCCTGTCGTACTCCATCCTGCTCTGCGGAGGCGGCGCCGAATCGGCCGTGTCCAACCTCCTCAACGTCCCCTCGGTCCACCTGCACGGGCTGAAAGATCCATTCCTGATCAACGGAAGACTCCTGCTCAAGTGGTATAATCCCGCGAACGCGACCGTGATAACTCACGACGGCGGCCACCACATGCCGACGGCCACCGACGACGTCAAGCGGCTCGCGGATGCGATAGTCCAGGTGAACAGGCAGACTGAAGAATGGTGAATCAATCAATAGCAGCTATCGGAACCCGATACATTTGTTGGGTCAGAAATGTTTGCAGGGCGTGGCTCCATGCTTGAGATATCCGCGGCGTTTGGGGCACGGAAGTGCGAGTCCCAATTTTCCTGCCCAGATGTTTAGTTTGAGGGGCTGGCTTTTGGGAGCTCCGGGAATACTCACCTGATCAAAGGTAGCACCCGACGGTACCATACCGGTGAAGTCTCCAAGGAAATCCAATGGTGAAGCACTATCAAATGTACTGTTCCAGTCAAGGTTGATATACATCGAGGCGCCAGAATCATAGGTCAGGGGTGGCTGCGGCGATAGTGGTGCTACATCAGGACATAATATTAGCAGGTGTAAATTATCAATCACACGGATACGCACAGATCGAGTACTCTGATTCATTGAAGTCCTTCGCTTCTTCGTCATGCGGGTCATCGCGGCCGTATGGGGCTGAGATTTGGCACTTTTGCGCCTTCACGAGAACGATCCTGAGCACCTCCGCGGCTTTGCGGGCTTCTTGAGACGTTCGTGCAGACTGCATCCAGATAGAGTACGATCGTTTAAGAGAGCTGATGATGTGTTCCCGTTTCTGTTGTTCCGTCGGTGTTTCGACCAGTCGTGATGTCTCTATGTCGCAGTTGAGGTCGAGAGATAGTATTATACTAGCTAGTAGGAAGTCATGATTCAAGACAGAGGTGAGTTTCCAGTTTCCCCGGTATAGCAGACCTCCCGGTTGGCACTCCCGAAAGAGTATATCCTGATATTCCAAGATCTGTACGGCAGCTTCGACGCATGACGTACGAGAATGTATGTATTTGGCGTCACTTCGAGCCGCTGTCAGGTACTTGCGATGCAGAATACATCGGGCCTTTTGGAAAACCATGTCCAAGTATATGCGCCGTAAAATTGTTTCTGAGGATTCCGTGAGCGATTGGTACAACGGTTTCGGTTGGAGGCAGGCAGGGATCGCCGCTACTGTGTCGTGGAGCGTTTGCTCAAGCCGCATCACATCGGCATAAGAGGTAGGTTTTGTTGATGCGGTGAAGTCGGTGATCATACCGAACACTCTGAGGGGCTTGTTCCGGACGTTCAGGTATAAAATTGGGGTCATGTCGGTATCAGGGCGTGACGGCGGCAATTCCAGGACGTCGTCATCGAAATCATTATCGAGAAGATTTCGGGGTTCAGCGGTGTCGCACACGCTCTCGTTGATCATACGTGGCAGACCTACTTGGGTTGAGGTCATCAAATCAAGCTGCATGATTGTCGCCCAATGTCTCCTGCGCATCTCGGCATGAAATGGTTTGATCTGTGGCGTGTGTGAAGGATCTCTGTGATATCCTGCACGCATGGCAAGACGCACGATAGTTCCCACAAGGATCCAATTGTCAACCCTTGTGTCGGCTGACGGGAGATGTTCCAGGGAGAAATATAGTATAAGAGCTTCAATGGTGTAAGGACGAACCTTCGTATACTGTCCGAGCACCAGGCATTCAACAACTTTGTCCTTGTATGCTTCAAGCATAGAATTGTCTCTCGGTGAAGACTGGAGAGAATGCATCTCTCGTTGCAGGAAGTGGGTTCCCAGGGCGAGAATAGCGAAGAGGAGGCCGATCCACATGATGGGAGCCTCAGACGGCGCCAGCCAAAACTTTTCGTACTCTTTCAGGAAGCTTGGGCCGTGTATGATAGAAGATGTCATGTCCATGAAATTAAAATACTTAGACACGAGCCTATCAGCCACGGGTCTCTGAGGCAAGAAAGTAAGGATAGACTCCCTGCTGGTCATGTTGTTGCATCCAAAAAGGAGCTTCGGGCCCCGGTTTTCATTCCCATCAGCTCCGCTTGGAGGAAAGGGACTGGGTGCTGAACTGCCATCTTCGAAATGGTCTTTGAGCTCGGCAATCTGATGAAGTCGTCAGCAGGGCACGGTGAGAATGATAGAGCATAACGCACCCCTTCGAGGATGGAAATCCAATGGTCGCCGCTCACATATCGAGTTTCATCATTTTCAAGACTTATCCGACCAAAGCTGTCTGAAAGGTCTGCATCAAGTTCATTGGTATTCTTGGGGGCGCCAGAAGTGGCATGGGGTGGCTTTTCATGGTCGGAATGCATCAGAGTAAGGACAAGACCCTCGAGCTGATTGATCCTGTCTTGGATGCTTGAACCTGGCTGAGGAGACCGTTTTATCTGATCCATCTTTCGGGCGCCATTCGTAGCCAAGGGAACGTAGGTACAAGATTTCGAAAGGCCACGGTTTGAACATGAGCTGCAGGGCTGATTGCGATCACATCTGAGCCTTTGCGGAATGAGCATGATACAGTACGGTTCAGAAGCAAGCCACTCACTTTCTTCGGCGACACAGCATGCATGACAGCTGCGGCTTGTCTCTACGGCGATTGGGTGGCGGTAAAGGCCTATGTTGCTCGCTTGAGGGCTGGGCGGGATTGGCCATGGCCTAGCAGCAAGTCACCGTAAGCGGGTGGTCCAAAAGCCGGGGAACGCAGATCCAGCTGGACGCTGTGAGCACCAGGCTGCTAACATGCTCGTACCTCGCTTCTCATGAAGGTGACTGTCTCCGCAGATTCTCTCGTCACCTGACTGTTTTCCCTATTCATCTAAAGGCGCGCCAAAAGTGTGCCGCTTGCTACAGTAACGCGCTTGCTGGAATAACGGGATAACCACGGGCGATGCTCTCGAGAAATGAAAGTGATGCGGAAAAGGATCGTCAACTCAGACGCGTCAGAGTGTGGACGGAGGGTCGGCATTTGCAGCGGAGGGTCGGCTTTACCCACGGACGGTCGGCACGGCGCTTTTCGGTCCTGACCGCTGATTCCATGTACGTTTCACCCAAAATGTCCCAATTAACACCATTTCCTGCTGTTTCTGTACAGATTATCACCCTCCGCTCTGATCATCCGCTTCTTCAGTCACCGCCGGCGATGGTCCGACAGCATTGACCTCGTATCCCATAGTTCATATTTGGATTGCATGCCCACCAGCCAAGCCCTGCTGTAGAACAAGCGTCGACTTGGCTTTACAGACGACTTGAACCGCATCGAAAAAGGTGACGCCTCTAAAGGTCCGGCACTGCTACCAGAAAGACATGACTCCATCAACAGAATCGAGGCACAGCAAGGACGGATCCGCGGACCTGGAGAAGCAGGATGTAGACGAGTCTGACCAACGTTCAGAGGAGCAGAAGACCCCTGCCAATCAGGATTCATCGCCAGATGTGCAAGACCCGAATCTGGTCGACTGGGAGGGACCAGATGACCCAGTCAATCCTATGAACTGGCCAAAATCAAAGCGCATCGGGCATGTTGTCATGGCCAGTTTGACCACTCTCTTTGCGTGAGTAGCATCCGAGCTGGAAGAAGAAGTAGCTACGCTGACGTTCTCGGCTACAATCAGGAACATCACCTCGACTGCCTTCGCCCCGGCTGCCAGCTCCCTCGAGGCTGAGTTTGGCGTCACAAACAACACCGTTGCGGCTTTCACCGTGTCGATCTACTTGATGGGTTTCGCATTTGGCCCACTTGTGATTGCGCCCCTCTCAGAGCACTTTGGCCGGCTTCCCATCTACCGCGTCTGCATGGTGATAACCGTGGGGTTCCTGATAGGGTGCGCGCAAGCTAAGAATCTCGGCATGTTCCTGGTGTTTCGACTCATTACCGGCATCGCTGGATCAGGTCCAGGAACCATTGGTGGAGGAACAATTGCGGATGTTATGAAACCCGAGAACAGAGGCAAGGCGATGGGTGCCTTCGCCATGGGGCCGCTCATGGGGCCGGTGCTGGGTCCGTTGATATCCGGATTCGTCGCGCAATACCTCGACTGGCGGTGGGTATTCCGCATTCTCTGCATTGCTGTAAGTCTTGTCCCTTTCGTCCGGCATTGCCGATCTAAATCTCAGCCACCAGACCGGAGTGATCACCATCGTCCTGTACTGCATCATGACCGAGACGTACGGCCCTGTTCTGCTGAAGCGCAAAGCCGCCCGCCTCCGCAAAGAGACGGGAAACCCCGATCTCCACACCAGGTTCGAATCAAGTGGTGTCAGCCCACTTGCGTCTCTCGGCATGGCCCTGCAGCGGCCAACCAAAATGCTGATCTTCTCGCCAATCGTGCTCCTCCTCTCACTCTACTGTGCCTTTGTATTTGGCCTTCTGATTCTCCTCTTTACCACGTTCTCGTCGGTATACAGAAAGCAGTATGGCTTCAGTGTAAGTATGGGTGGGCTTTCATACCTGGGTTTGGGCATGGGCCTTGCAGTTGGCCTGGTCTGCTTCGGGATCCTATCCGACAAGGTAGCCAAGAAGGACTCAGCCAAGAGCTCGGAATGGAAGCCGGAAGCTCGTCTGCTGCTGATGGTCTGGTTCGCACCCGTTATCCCCGGCGGCTTCTTTTGGTAAGCACTCCGAGACTCACAGCCAAGAAATGGCGACTTACTGTTGGAAATTGCACGAGCAGGTACGGATGGACCTCCTACTACAAGGTGCACTGGATTCTGCCGATCATTGGCACGTCGTTCATTGGCATGGGGGCTCTCATGGTCATGGTATGAGCTCCCTCGTTGGCGCATCCCGCCGGATGGTCGCTAATTGTCCCTGGTTCTAGATGCCTATTCAGGTGTACCTTGTTGATGCATTCGGTCCGCGAGTCGCAGCCTCCGCTTTGGCCGCAAACACGCTTCTCCGCTCGCTAGCCGGATGCTTTTTGCCCCTTGCTGGACCCTCGCTTTACGCGGCGCTTGGTCTCGGCTGGGGCAACACACTGCTCGGTTTCATCGCTGTCGGCTTTACATGCTTGCCTATCCTTTTCTACAAATACGGCGGCAGGCTGCGGTTGAAGTTCCCTATCACGTTCTAGGGCGTTCGGGAGCCGTTGGACTTCATGCGACGGGTGGGTTGGATGTAGGCGTTGGTAGATGGCGTTTGATAACCCTTTTCAAAACACTTGAAGCTAAACGAAGGATAGAATGGACCCACTATCACCCGTATCTGCTATTTTCTTGTTTTCGTTTGTCGTTGTTCTCGATTCACCGAAGAACTCCGAATAGACAATCAGGCCCCCGATTCGGCAAATCCCCCGTACGCCTCAACGACCAACGGAGAAGGCAGCAAATCCCATTCGGTAACTCTGCCCGCATGCTTCAGCGACCAACGAGAAAGCAGCGAATCGCATTCGGCACTCCGCGCGTACTCGGATCCGGGTAAGTGATGGCGGACCAACCTCGGCGTGGACTTCCTGGAAAGTGATATATATCTTTCAGGCCGGATCCACAGCTAGCTCATTGCGTACAATATCGTGAACCTGAACCAGCAACGACTCAGTTGAAGCAACCCCGGCCAATCACACGCGCACGATCTCAACAGCATGACACAGCAGTTTCACGTTACGGCGGCGGACGGCGTGGCGGATGGTCCGGCGTGGACCGGCCACAGCAACGATGCGTATCCGAAGTACGCGGCGCTCAGCAAGTCGCACTGGGAGATGTGGATGCTGGAAGGGACGGAGCAGACGGGCTCGGCAGGCGTAACCGTGACCTTCTTCGTCGACGGCTCGCAAACCTTCCACGGCAAGGACCCGCTGCACATCACCTTCCACGCGCTGCTGCCCGACGGCGAGATCGAGAAGCACCACCTCATCGCCGAGTCAGTGACGGCGCGCGAGACAGCCACGCACATCATCATCGAGTGGCCCGGCAAGGGCGGAGGCTCGTCCCGCATCGAGATTGCGCACGACCACAGCGCCGCCACTGCCACTTTCGACGTACCCGAAGTGCGCGGCCGCCTTACGCTGACCAGCTACACGCGCAGTTCCGACCCGACGGCCGGGCCCCTGGCGCCCGCCGTCAGCCACCGGCAAGTCATGACCGGGGCGCACGCCGAAGCCGACATGGAATTCCCGGCGTCCGAGGGCGGCTGCAGGCGGCTGCAATTCGCCGGCAAGGGCGGGCATGATCGCTGCTGGATGGAGGCGTCGTTCCCGGCCATCCTCAGCGACACGACGTACGTGCGGGGGCATGCCGGGCCTTTCACCTTCGCCAGCCTGCGCATCGTCAGCCGCATCGGCGAACGCAAGGGCAAGGTGTGCCAGAAATTCCGACTTCTCCGCGACGGCGTCGAGCTGTTCGGCAGCATGAACGACACCGTCAGCCTGACCGAGGACTACTTCGTGCTACGCAGCAGCCATGGCGGCCCCGTCAAGGGCCCCTTTCTCGACACGACGACGGGTTACCGCCTCGATTTCGTGAAGCCGCGCGAAGGAAAGCACTGGGCGTTCGAGATTGCGCACGAGAAGGTTTGGTGGAGCATGCCGTTGGGCCCGCCGCCGCTAGTGAGGGAAGGGAACAGCGGCTTCGTGTCGACGGTGCGCGGCGGTGAGGCGGGTGGCGAGACGTTCGACGGAGCCGGAGACGTTGGTCAGATCCATATGCCCGAGTTGAGCACGTTGATGCAGTTGAAGGCGGCGGCGGCCAGCAAGGGGCAGTCGTGAGCGTATACCCCGCACATCGGGCCGCCATCAGATTATTAGACGGGAAGGGCGGACTTCTCCGCAGGCAGGGCCCAGAACCATGTAGAGAGCAGAATAGATGGCCACGCGCATCTCACTCCACCACGCTGTGTCAAGGGTCGTACCCCGGAAACGATGACTTACGTCGAAACCACGCTAACGAGGGGCTTGCACATGGCACTGGGCGCGCGGCTCGGCAAAAGTGCTTGATGCTTTGCCCGTTGGAGTTTGGGAACACGACTCGAGCTGGCATCCCGCCGGCTGAGGCTCATGTCAAGCCACCCGTCCACATCCCGTCCACTCACCGGCCGGATTATTTCATTCCCTTATGTCACGTAATCGCTGCCATGTAATGCAGGCACGGGCAACGGTAATGTTTCAGGCCGGTGTCATCATGCCTGCATTGCACGTTTTCCCAGTGGCCGGAGCCAGCCGCTGGCAGGCCCGGAAAGCCGGTCGTTCGCTTAAGCTAGCTGCATCGTGAGTCGAGATGCACGCAGCTCGAGGTCGTGGGGGTACGGTGAGAGCAGAATCGTCAGCAAAAGATCGTCAACGGCCAGCAATCTTTGCTGCTTAGTAGAGCGGCAAAAGCCGATACACGTTGAGGCGTGAATTCAACGTCTTCGCCAGCGCCTGCGCGGATTGACTCTTTCCATTGGTAAATGCTCCTTAGTCATGCCCGCCAAACCAGCGTTTCGGAATCTACACGGATCGGCGCGCCTAGCGCGATCTTGCCGAGAGACTTACCGCCCGGCTCAATGCTTAGGGGTCCGATAAGCTATACGACGCAGGCTTAACTCATGAGCACTTGTATTGCCTCTTGGCACCGTTACGACTGCTCTCCTCTCGGCCGGGTCTGATCCCGGAGCCGCCACGCTTCCGCCCGCCTACTGAATATCGTGTCCTGACACGAATCATCACACGATATGGGAGTGGGGAACCCCATCTACATAAGCTGTCTCTCCATGTTCCTGCATGTAAGGCATGTGAACTACCACCGGAAGGCTCCTCCCCGACCTCCAGTTTAATAATCTTTGTCCCACGTGTTTTTAAACTCCGATACCCTACCATGGCCGAAGAAAGCGATAAATTCCGATCCTTTCGCTTCGCCTGCGATCGCTGCCGCTCCCACAAGCTCAAGTGCCCGCAGAACCCTTCGTCCACAATAGGCGCCTGCCAGCGCTGCACAAGAGCAAAGGCCCAATGCACCTTCAGCCCCCGCGCTCGCCCTGCTAGAAATACACAGAACGCATCTTTAGCGCAGGAAAAAGCAATCCAGGAGCCCGGGAGGCGGGATGGCTCCCAGTCGCCCGGCGCTCCCGGGCCGTCTAGTCCTGCGGGAGCGGAGAACCCGCCGCCACAGCAGCCAGACCAGCAGGGCCCCGGCCGATGGGAGCCATCGTGGGGCCAACTCGACGTGTTGGGCGCCACACATCAGCATACTTTTCATGCCGACGCCGCCGTGGCTCCGTCGGATTTCTCTGCTGGGATGAGCATGGGAAGCGCTTTCATGGACTGTTCTCCGTTCGCCGAAACTTCTGGACCGACCATGCACCACACTCCCTTCAACTTTCAGTTCGATATGAATCAATTTGGCGATTTAACAGACTGTGTCGGTTCGATAGAGCCATCGGTGGGCGCCAAGGGGGACGAGGACATTGCAATGACATCGGCTGAGACTTCGACGTGCCCGAGGGAGGACTGCACGAAGAAGCTCACCTCTCTGGCAGTCGAGTTCCAGCGGCACCTCATGCTTATAAACAGCTACTCCAGCGGGGGTCCGTCCGCCGGCGGCGCCGATGCCCAACAACACTGGCTCAGCACCTACCCCATCGGGGAGATTCTGTGCCTGTCCGGAGATTTTGCCAGCCTCCTCAAACCGGAGCTTTACCAACACGGACGTGGAGCGTCCGTCTCAATATGCGAGAACGACGGCGTACGGCCGCCGAGCTGCACGCAAGTGGGTCGCGGGAAAGAGAGACACGACACCATCGGATCGGATGTAGCACATCGCAACCACCCAAACACGCCGGAGTCCATCTCATCAGCATCCACTCCCAGCCCCACCACATCCTCCTCCTCTCGCCCCTCCTCATCCTCCGTCTCCACCTCCAACGGCGTGGATACCCCGATGGCCCTGCTGATCCTCAACTGCTACGTCTCCATGATCCGCATCTACAGCGCGCTCTTCGCCCACCTGTACGCGCATCTCGGCCGCGCGACGGCGGGGCCAGGCCTGCGCAGCACCGATCCCGGTCTAAAATTCGGCGAGCTGCCGGCGGCCGGCGACGACGTGTCGCTGCGGACCTATACGGCCGTGCGGCTATTGCTGGCCGCGCTGCAGCACAGCGAGGAGCTACTCGATCTGCCCGACGACCTGCGGTGCGTGCTCGCACCTGCTAATGACCGAGAAGAAGCCGCATCGTCGAGCAGCGAGGCATCGTCGGGCAGTGAAGCAGAGCAGCAGCGCTTGGACCTGGCCGAGAGGGTTAGTCGGGAGATGATTGCGTCGGAGCTGGCGCGAGCCGTGTTCAGGCAGGAGGCGCAGATGAGCGCCGAGCTCGGTGGAGGGGGGTTGATGTTGCTGAGGAAGAATATCGAGGGGGTGAAGACGTCGCTCAGGCAGCGCATGCAGCTGTGATACGATGAAGTGATGGTTTTTTCTCTTGATTCGATCTGTACATATCTTTTTTTCTTTTATCAACTTTTCTTACCAATCGTCCACATTTTCTCACTTCTTACGATACCAGAATTGTATAGATAGTCTTCACGGCCGTAATGAGCATCATTTGCGATCAGTCACTGGTAAATTCTGTTCTATTACATCATACATTAGCAACGGTGTTGGCTTTCGGCGACTTGATTTTCGGCTTTCACTTCTAAATGCAGAGTAGAAAAGGCTTGGATGTTTTGTACAGTCCCGTCCAGGCAGTCTCAAAAGCATGCTATAAATCGAAAATTTATTCTTTTCACAAGCTTGAATGAGATTCTTAGAACTTCCTCCTCCTGACTTTCAACACATACTTTGGCGCCTCCATATGCTGAGCCACCCTGAACACGGTGCTCTCCTGCTGGCCCGGCACATACTCAAACTCAAACCTCCTCAGCATACTCACCAGCATCAGATGCATTTCCTGCAGGGCAAAGTGCTTCCCGATACACACCCTGCTCCCCGCCGAGAAAGGCCAAAAGTACTGCTCGTTCACCTTCCCCTTCTCATAAATCTCCAGCCAGCGCTCAGGAATGTACTCCTTCGCATCAGGCCACACGCTCTCATCATGATGCACGCCCTGCGTCGTAGGGAACACAGTCGTTCCGGCAGGCACGCGGTAACCCAAGACGTTCTCGTCGCGCCTGCTCTCGCGCGGGCTGCCGGTGGCCTGAGCGGGCACGAGGCGCATGGCCTCGTCCTCGCAGGCCTGCAGGTACGTCATGCCGTGCAGCGAGTACTCGCAGTCGACGGCGCGCGAGAAGTCTCCCGGCGTATACCACGCGTCGACCTCTTCGTATACACGCCGCAGCTTGTCCGGGTGCTTGGCTAGCATCAGCAGCGTGAACAGCTCCGAATTCGCCGTCGTCTCGGTGCCCGCGACCAGCATGATGGTGACCTCGCCCTGGACGTCGAACGGCGTGAGTTTTCCGTCTTCATCGTCCAGCCTTTCGACGAGCTTCTGCAGCAGGTCCTGCCGCGGCGCCGTCTTGGCCGTGCGGCGACGGCTCTCCATGATGTCGAGGGTGAAGCGGTCGATGTAGGCGGGCCGCGTGGGGCGGAAGGGGATGCTGCGGATCCACGGCATGAAGAGTAGCAGGCCGCTGGCCTTGAGCATCTTGCGCAGGAACGTGGGCAGAGGGTGCGAGCCGTTCTTGACGACGTCGAAGCTCTGCCCGAAGATGGTCGTGCCGATGATGTCGACGGCCGTCGCCGTGCACAGGTTCTGCATGTCCACCTCGCCGGCTCCCGGGTCGTCGCATGCGGCTTCAACGACCTTGATGGCCTCGTCGATGCACTGCTGCATGAGTGGCTGCAGGCTGCGGATGTAGCGCATGCCGAACCAGCCCGAGATGAGCCGCTTGCGCTCCGCGTACGCCTTCTTGTCGGTGAAGGCGATGAGGGTCGGCCGCGCGGGATTCTGGCGGAAGTTGCCGTAGATGAGCTCCGACTTGGGCCAGTCTTCGGTGTGGATGATGCGCTTGACTTCATTTTTGTCCGAGACGGAGATCATGCGCGGGGAGAGAACGACGATTGGGCCGTACTTTGCATGCAGACGGGCGCTGAGCTCGTGGCTTTTGTAGAAATTGGGTTAGAGTCTGCCATGTATGACTTTCAAGGTGAAATTTACGTTTTGCCAGCGGCGCTTGCTTTCATCAACGGGATGGATGAGATCTTGTTGATGAATGGGCCAGGGATGCGCGAGGTGGGAGAAATGAGTCTTGAGATAATCTATGCACCAATCAATCGCGGGACAATTCGGGGAGTGGACAAGTTCTCTAACCTTCGAGAGCCGTGGAACAATCACCAATGCCAATATCAAGGAGAGGAACAGCTGAGCCTTGGACATAGTTGCCAGGATCGAAGCATCCTGAGCGGCAGGCTCAGCCGTTGTTGAAACGTTCGTTGCATCCATACCGGCGGTACAGAGTGCATCAGACTACGTCCATAGAAAGCTCAAAAAAGCAGTCTAAACTCACTGCCATGTGTCGTTGAATGTTTAAAAGGAAGTGTTCGCACCTCCCGATTCGGCAATGGCGGCTTCGGTGTTTTTCGGCGGCGGCCCTCAATGAGGCCTGCTTCACACCACCAACTCACCACCAACTACAAAAGCGCTCGTGATTTTGGCAGGTAAAATAGCTCGACAAGTAATCCCATCAGAACAGAACGTACCTAATTTGTCATCCTTGAACTTTTCCGTTTTCGGCACCATCTATAGTCGACACCATGGCCGAACTCCCCACAAAACAGACGGCCCTCACATTCCAGGACGACGGCACACTTGGAATTTCGCATGAGGCGCCGGTCTCAGAACTCAAGCCAGACATGATCATTGTGAAGACAGCGGCAGTGTCAGTCAACCCCGTCGACACGAAAATGGAGTCGGGATTCGCAAAGCCGGGGAGCATCGGCGGCTGCGATTTTGCGGGGACGGTAGTGGCCGTCGGATCCGAAGTGCGGCGGCCCGTGAAGGTCGGCGACCGCGTGACCGGCGCCGTCATGGGCTCCGACCCGAACGACCCATCCTCCGGCTCCTTCGCCACCTACGTCTCGGCCCCGGCCGACATCACGCTGACGCTGCCCGAGAGCGTGCCGTGGTCCGTCGGCGCGTCGCTGTCGACCGTGTGGTTCACCGTCGGCCAGGCCCTCTTCCACCACCTGCTGCCCGACCTGAACGTCACGCCCGCAAACCCGTACACCGGCGAAAAACCCATCACGGTGCTCGTCTACGGCGGCAGCAGCTCGGTCGGCACGGCGGCGATCCAGCTGCTGCGGCTCGCCGGCCTGCGCCCCATCACGACGTGCTCGCCGCGCAACTTCGAGCTCGTGCGGTCGTACGGCGCCGACGAGGCCTACGACTACCGCGCGCCGACGTGCGCCGCCGATATCAAGGCCGCGACGAAAGGCAACCTCAAGTATGCCCTCGACTGCATCACGACGAAAGACAGCATCGCCATCTGCTACGCCGCCATTGGCCGCGCCGGTGGCCGCTACACCGCCCTCGACCCCTTCTGGGAGGCTACTGCGGCTACACGCAAGGCCATCAAGGCTAACTGGACTCTCGGCATCACCATGCTGGGTAAGGACATCGCATGGCCGGAACCGTACGGCCGTCCCGGCTCCGAGGAGGCGAGGAGTTTCGGCGCGAGGTGGGCTGGTGAACTGCAGGCATTGCTGGAGAGTGGGAAGATGCGCCCTCACCCGCTAAGGGCGAAGGAGGGTGCTGGATGGGAGGACGTACTGGCGGGATTGCAAGAAATTAAGAGAGGGGAAGTAAGCGGCCAGAAGCTTGTTTATGTATTTTGATGGAATAAGTATCAATAAGTATCGAGGCCTACGGCTGAATGTATTAAAAATCTTAGAACAAACTTAGAAGCTTATATGAAAAGAAGTACTGCGGAGGCTGAGAAATCCTGGATGTTGAACAACTGTACGGTTACAGATCTTGTATGAGAATTTTGAAAGTACGAAAAAATTCGTGAATAGATAGTGGTTGGAGCTGTGATCTTTATATTTGGCTTCGCAATGACTTAGCAGATTCCATCAACAGTGGGGATTGCCTTTAAGGGATAAGAGTAGACAATTAAATTTATTAAATATTCCACAAGGTGGACGATCGTAAATGCACCAAATGAGCAGCATGAATTTTAAGCGAGTAGCTATCCGGGAGGCGGCTATATACCCTGCTCAGCCGGTTAAGATAACTACAAAGTTGCTACAGTACGTAGTGCAACACAAGACTAATGGCGAAAATTTTTGCCGCGTCAACGATCCTGTACGGGGCACATGCGCACAGCTGGCAGCCGATGTGTTTCGCCCCACTGCATCGATGCACCGCTAGGATGTGGAGTTCCATATCACTATCAACTGCCCTCTAGCCACCTCTTATGAGCTGCTTCATGACAATGGTGAACTGAGGAACATTTTCGAACTTTTGGAAAAATTTTTGAAAGCCCCAAGCTTCATCATCAAAGATGTCAGACACCGGCTGCTGACTTGCGAGACGAGCTAAAAAAAAATCTGCTACGTCGTACTTCTAATAGCATGCCCAGCTACCAGTCGGGCAAGGGCTTGTTAGCCAAGGACCACTGAGTTCGCGCCGGACCGATCTGAGTCCTCTTCATTCTCATAGTCGCTTTCTCCCAGCATTTCAGAAGAGTCTTTCGATTTCGCACCAGACGACTGACCCAATACCTCCTCATACCTATTATAGCTTCCTCCTAGTATTTTAATAGAGCCCTCGATATTGGAGTCACGAGGTCAGGGCTGCTAACGCAGTAGATCTTCCAGATTTCATAGAGCTCAACATCCGTTTGAGAGCAGCCATATTCCTCACAATTGTCAAAATGGTTTTCTTTTTCTTTTTAAAATCTCCGTCGACGTGAATCGAAAATATCCCGAGCTTTTAGGAGTGGCAGCTGCCCCGCTCTATTGACTCCAAAAGAAGGCAGTGTAGACTACCGTACTTTGTAACTATAGCTGCGAGACAAATGACATCAGAGCTCCCCCAAGGTTATCTATAACTAAGATATACGTTGTAGCATGATATCTGCATCGGCCTATGATCTAGCGGTAAGAGCGTTAAGTTTTGTTCCCCCCTGCATTGCGGGTAAACCACTTTGACGAGATAACACCGCATACAAAGTCCATCTTCGGCCTTGAAACTTTTCAATAGCTCCGAGAGGTCGGGAACATTGGCATCAACTATTCCCAAGAGGCTGATTTGATAGCACTTCAAATGAACCAGAGTTGATATCGGCGTACTAAACGGGAAAGTCGAAGACCAGAATGGTGCGACATACTCACTCCGTCAACTGCCATTGACATCTTCTCCCTGCCGAAAGAGCTGTTCCGCGAATTTATACTTCCAAAGACCAAATATGCATCGATCGTTTTGAAGGGACTCGAATTTCTTGACAGTCGGGCCAACTTCCGAGAAACCCCGGGCAAATTCTTCCCAAGTTTCCTCGATTCTGTTTCGGTGGATTTTCGCCCCATCTAGCCAAGAGCTCTCCCACACTGGTTCCACATAGGACAACCAAAGGTGTAGTAAACATAACATTACAGTTAAAAACAGTCATCGAGATCTCGACCCTTGGCCATTCTTCCTCCTTCCTCAGTAAGATCATACAAAAATGCCTCTGTGCGTCTCCATCTCATTATGCGCATACGTAATCTGCCCCGGCGTAAACTCCGTCCTGCACTCATCACTCGTGTAGTCCATATAATTATCTGTCCAACAGTCAGCCCGAGCACACAACACAAACACGGTCACAAACTCACGAATAGGATCGAGCCCGGGAGCATCAGGGCAAGTATCGCGGCCCTCCGGGCACCCGCCCAGCGCATCCCACGACGCCGCCGGCACCGCCTCGAGCGGCGTGTCGTCGACGTAGTCGAAATTGTTCTCGCAGCCGCCGGAGAAGGTGTGGTACAAGCCCACCCACTGTGAGCGTCGCGTCAGCAGAAGCCCTGCTTTGGGTCCTCAAGGGTGCTACTTACGTGGCCAACCTCGTGGACGAGCGTCTTGCCTAGGGTCCAGATCTTGTTGGCGCCGCCAGGCAGGACGGAGTTGTGCAGCACGATTCCGTCGGCTGGGATGTTGAAGTCGAGTTCTAGCGGCAGCGTTGACCAGGCGCTGATGCTGCTGTCCCAGAGACTGTGCGAGGATGAGCGGATGGCGTTGTTGAAGATTGGGGTGGTGGCGGTGGTGGCTTACCCGACTATGTAGACGTTCAGGGCTGTCTTGTCGCCTTTCCGGAGGGCGGTCTTCATGTCTGTCTCCTGCTGAGACATCTGTGTGGCGTTGTAAAACCTAGGTGGGCATCAGTGGCTGGCTTTGTTCTCGCCGATGTGGCATAGGATGTGCTAACCAGCTGGCGTTGGTGGTCCAAGTTGTCTCTGCAAGCCGGAATTGGTAGCCCATTGGCACGAAGCCGTCGTTCAGTATTTCTGTCTGGTGGGTCAAGAGGTCATCGGTGATGAAATCCGTAGTGCTGTTGCCATCCGCGAGAATGACATGGTAGTAAAGCTTTGCCAAAACGTTTAGTCGTCAGCTGGCCTTGGTATGCGCGAGCGTGGATGACGGTGTATTACATCCATTGTTGCAGTCGAATTTGTCCCATTGTTCGCGGCTTGTCGGACTTTGATACCGCTTGTACCAATACTCCTCTTGGCGACTTCGGGCCGTGTTCCGCAAGGCCTGAAGAAATGGTGAGTGGAAGTTTGATAATTCATGTAGATTATCCACGTACCCTGTCCACAGCCGGCCGGTGGCTGCTGCACACGACGCGAATGCTGCAAGAGCAATTGATGGAACGATGAGACGGACCATGGTAGGCTTTGACGTCACTCAAATGCGTTATAGGAAATTTCTCTGTGAAGCCTCAGAGTAACGCAAGATCGCCAATGTTTCGACTTCATTTCAAGGGAAAGGGGCTTTCGTGCGTCGACGACGTGGTGGCCTGCACGGGCCATTGGCCGAGGTTGTATCCCATCCCGTATCCGATACGAGGTGTGGTGATGTGGTAACATCACATTGGGAAAGTAGTGCGGGGAGAATTGGAGCAAGCGTCCAACAGAATAGAAAACAGTAGCCGTCACGTTAAGATCAGCCGTAGATTTCATCATTTGTGTGTTGTGTGATGGGAACAATATGGAGCAGGACCATTATAGAAACAACGCCTTTCCTCATTCGCGCCGTCACTTCAGCCGGAATACCCGGTCCCTAGCGGATATTGCTTGTATACCGTTATTCCCGGACTACTTGGCATGCGTCATGGCGGCCAGCCGCCCCCAAGACCTCGCCGCTGAACCCCAGATTTTGTCGTATTTCGATCAGCTTCCCCGCTGTGGATTCTCGTGGCAAATTGCAATAACCTTCAACGAACGACAGAATATGTTACAACCGCGTTCCCTCGTCTCCTTATACAGGAAAATTTCCTCGAAAGGAGTAGCAGCCACAAGCTTTTCTGGGTTTCAGAACAGGGTTCTCCGCAAGAACAGAACCTCGGGATTTCTCGGCATCCTTTTTCATCGTAGCTTCATTTTCGCAACCGTTCTGTGGCTTGTCTCGTCAATCTTAGTGGCGCTGCGGCGCCGGCACGCGGCCGTTGCCCCACAGCGCCACCGACGGCAGAGGCTCTGATGGTCTCCGAGCGGCGTCCGACTGTGTTGCGGAGCGTTGGGCTGTTCTCGAGTGCCGCGCTGGGCTGCATCCGCCCTTTAATTTCACACACACACACAAAAAGCAAACAGGACCGCAACAACGTAAACATTAAAACGACTTTAATTCATATCATGCTCATGACGACAATGCTAAATTAATACTGGTGCTGGATGACGAGACCCGGGCCGCTCGTGACGGTCTCGGCGCTGGCCTCCTTGCCGACGGTGATGGTGGCGTTGTACAGGGTGGAAATCGGGAACAGCCTGGCGCCGGACAGGGCGTGGACGATGGCGACGACGGTGGCCTCGCCCTCCTGGAGGTACGAGGGGGCGGTGAGCTCGACGTCGACGGACTCGGGCGTGGGGGTGACGTCTGTTTGATCGCGTCAGTCGGGGGCCGGTCAAATAATAAATCATGACTTGCTAAGTCCGAGGGAAAAAACGTACCGGTGTTGGTCAGGATGGACTTGCCCAGCAGGTCGGTGCCGAGAGCCCAGGCGTCGGTGTAGTCGGGAGAGGCGATGCCGAAGGCGATGGAGATGTCCTTGGACTTGGTGGCGTTGTTGTCGGCGAGGTTGGCCGTGAACTTGGCGCCGGGGACGATGGTGCTCGGGATGGTGAAGCTGACGATGCCGGCCGAAGCAACCGAGGCGAGCGACACGACGCCGGCGAGGATGGTGTTCTGGAAAAGCATTTTGGATTGTTTTGTTGTTGTCGGTCGGAGTATTGAAACTTCAGAAGCCTGGTGCCTTGCGAAACAAAGAGGCTGACAGGCTTTTTATAATTATTGGTGTGCATGCCCGTCATCATAGTGCTCAGGCGGCCCAGCCCGGAAAGGGGTAAGATCACGCCTGAATCGTGCTTTTGGCGCAAGGATGCCGGTTCCACAGGTTACTAAGAATACGGATGGCACGGCGAATAACGTCACCATGCCGACTCCGCATCCCACACCGACTGCACTTTATTCCACACGCTATGGTCAACCAAAGCGGCGGGCAAATTGCGCGAGAGTTGTGGGCTGGATTACGCAGCTATTGATGCTGAAAGGATTCATTACTCTTAGCTTGTCCGCGCATGCTCGTATCGCAGGTGCTAATGATTCATACGCTTCTTTGCCTCATCTAAAGAAGCGGTAGGCCTGATGCGGATGGAGAAGAGATGGAGAGTGCCGGAAGTTCCAGAAGCAGGAGCTTGGGCCCTCTGACGATCTTCCAGTTTGGCCGTGCCTCACAGTTTAAAGGACGGGTTCGCCGGATGGCCGGTTTGTAGGGAACAAGCCAAACAACTCACAGCGGCAGTATCCACACCCGGCCTTATTTCTGCAGAAGTAGCATATGTCCGAATGGCGAAGCGAGTTGTCAAACGTGAAGGGGTACAACGGATTGACTCCACGACCCCTCATTCCGCCACAATATATTGTGCTTAGCTGTATCTGGTCTCTACCAAGGCATTGCGGTTAACGTGCGAGTGATGAAAGTAATCGTAGTTAAGCTTAGCATAGAGCAGACACGATGAGATGGATCTACACATGGCCAGTGAGATGCTTGAAACATTCAGCCCTCGAGATAAACGAATACGTAGTACGCCCAACTTCGGGAAGACTTTCCCTCTGGAGAAGATTCGAGCGTCAAGGGTTTCCGCGTTGGTCCGTTTAAGAAACAACTGCCTGAGAGACATTGGTAGACGCATGCAGAGGTTTGCAGCAAAGGTTAGTACGAATTTGTTTTCCCTGTTTACAGACTATGGGTAGTTGAAGCAATCGTCCATACGTAAATGTAGCATTAATAATTACGCGTTTGCGTCTACGATAGCTTCTACCGTCTATATCCGTCAAATTCCGTGCTTCGTGAGGAACATTGCGAATGATTCTTCCGGCCTACTTGAGCACGGAGGGTATACTTACCGCTGGTTCATAAACAATAAAAAAAGCGCGAGCCAAGATCGCGCGATGCAACCTCCACCACGCTCTGAGCCCCGCGCCCACTCAACCACACACACCCCCTCCCATCACGCCAAACCCACCCACCACAGCGCCATCAAACCGACCTCGCCCTCCTCTCCCCCTCCCCCTCCCCACCCTCATTCCCCGTCTCACTCCCACTCTCACTCGGCAACCCCAATCCCTCCCCCAACCCCACATCCACCCTCCTCACCACCCCCTCCGCCTTCTCCCACGCCTTCTCCGCCACCTCCTCCACCGCCTCCTCCACCACCTCCGCCGCCCTCTTCTCCACCGCTTCCAGCGTCTCGCGCCTTACCTCGCCCATCTCCCTGACACACTCGTCCCGCACGTCCTTGACCTCGTACACGGCGTCCTCGACCTCCTCGCGCAGCCGCAGCGAGGCCGCTTCTTCGGCGTCGGCAGCGGCGTCGGCGGCGGCGGCGGCGAGGAGGTTGGATAGCTCGGGCTGGACGAGGGAGGGGAGGTGGGATTCGATCAGCGTGGAGAGATGGGGTTCGAGGAGGGCGGGGAGGAAGGGGTGTTGGTGTGGGGCGGTGGACGAGGACGAGTTGTGCGTGGGGGAGAACAGGGACTGGGCGAGAGTAGACGTGGCAGCGGGGTCGGCGAGGGCGGAGCGGAGGGCGTTAGGTAGCACGGTGCGGAGCACGTCAGGTAGAGCATCGCGCACCAGGCCGGGCAGCGTCTCGCGGACGATGTCTGGGAGGGCTTCGCGGACGGCTTGCTGGATGGTGGCGTGGAGATCTATTGGGGAAGTGGAGATGGAGGTGGTGGGTGCGGGTGGTGGTGCTTGCGGGATGGCGCTGGTAGGCTGGTGGGGAGCGCCCGTCTTCGGCGTCGGAGAGGGTGGTTGGTCTGTAGGGAGACGGCGAGGGCGAGGGGGTGCTGTTTTCTTCCGGCTGGGGTGTGGTGGCGCAGTCGGAAGCATGGGTTTGCTCCTCGTCTGCTACTGTGGTCTGTGAGTTGTAGTACTGCCCTGCTTTCTCCGAGTCGTTTCGGCTGTCCTGCTTCTTTGATGGAGGAACTTCTGCAGGAGGAGTGGAGCTAGTGCGTGGTCGTTTTGTTTCTCTGCTGGGTTGAACGTAGGGTGGTGGTGCCTCGGGGATGTGGAAGACGTGCCAATCCGTCTCTTTGACGCCCTTACCTCCTCCGAGTCTTCGGAGGTCTGTTGGTAATGACGTGAGATTGCCGTTCTGCGCAAGCTTGACGAGCTCTTCCAGACCTCGGCGCTGGGCTTCTTTCAGGCGATGGTTTGGGAAGTAGAAATGGAGCTCCTTCGAACGGCAGAAAGAATAAAAATTCAAGAAACTTGGGCTGGATGCATCCTTTGGGGATATGGGGGTGCTGCTCGTAGGGACAATGACGCAGCCAGGGGACGTGAGAGAAAACGAGAGTTGTAAGACGTCCGCCTCTGATGAAATGCCGTCATGCAGGACAAGCTGGTTTTTTATCTTCACGGGCAATGCGTCTGCAGTGTCCAGACTGCATTGTGTGATGTTGCCAGGCTCGATGGATAAGCTTAGGGACTGCGGATCCTCAAAACCTTGGAGCTCAGCGACGAGCCTTACGCTGAACAAGGCCTTGCTCTGGCGCTGATCGAACTTGAGGAAAAGAGGGAATGGGCCGCAGGCATCTTCGGATTTAGCATCGTGCACGAGTATGAGATGATCGCGAAGCAGCCAAGAAGCGGCCGAGGCACGGTTACGAGACGGCATTGCAGAAGATCACTGGGAAGGCGTAGAATTAGCCTATCTATATAGCGTAACCTCCGACGCACCAGGAACCCTCCCACCCGGGCTTCGAGCATGACGAGCAGCCCTGGCTCGATGTCAACCTCCAGCAAGCCCTTGACCCCAGCCGAAAACATGTCTCCACTACCAAAAAGCTAATGTGAACAAGGTAGGACGTACGGGAAGCGAGGCGTGGCGACTAATAGTCGTGGCCCAGGCGAACGCGCAAGTCCTGCAGATCCAAGCAAGACCGTCGGCCCAGCAACTGAACTCTGCCCCAGCGTCGATAGACACCGGTCACGAAGGTGGTAGAGTCGTAGCCAGTGCGGACGGCTTGACGAGAGATGGGCGGATGCGAACGCGAAGGACGTACGACAGGTAGCGACCAGCGGTACAGCAGCGCGCAGCCCAAGCGAGCGCGTGGGTCCTGCGGAAACCCTCAGCAAAACTGTTGGCCGGCGACTGAACTCTACCCCAATGTCAATAGACACCGGTCACGAAGGTGGTAGAGCCGGGGCCAGTGCGGACAGCCTGTCAAGGGATCGGCGGATGCGAACGCAAAGGCTGCGGTGCTGGCGACGGCGCGGGGATCGATGGTGGAGGTGCTCGCACAGCCGGCGAGCGCACGGATGGGGCGGCGGCGATGGGCGGGGTGATGAAGGTGCGATGGTGTTGATGGGGATGGGTGGTGTGGAGATGAAGGTGAGGAGGTTGGGCGCGCGGTCGCGGCGCGTTGAGTCGCGTGCTGAGTCATTGGTGGCTGAGTCATCTCTGCCTCAACGTCGCCGGCTGGCCACGTCTTTTTTGGCCGCGCGGCCCCCACCAAACATGCCGCAGTGCCGCGTTGCATGCCACGAATATCGCGAAAGGATCGCTGCCAAGGCGGCAAAGACGCGTTTAAGTACTGAGGTCTTGCCAGCCACAGTTCACTCTCCAATCCCACCCAAGATGGCTTCCAACAATGACTATGATCCGGCCTTGGAGCCTGGCACGCCTTGGCACCACCACCCTTTGGCAATCAAAATTGCTGTTGGCATACCTGCTATACTATTTGCCTTCGCCAGTCTCGTTGTTCTCGCACAGGCTCTGAAGCACCGCACCTGGTGTGCGTGGGCCTTGGTGCTTGCTGGTCTATACCTCGCCTTCGGCACCTACAACCTCAACATGGGCTACACCTTTGATCACCTGATGGGGCTGGCACCCAGTTTAGCAGATGACAAGTCGGCCATGCGGATGATGGGTTTCATCGAGTACTGCAACACCAATCTCTCTCCGTCCGCCCAATCACTAACAGACACAGCCTTGGCGGCATCCTTGTCATGCAAGCCACCCTTATAGCATTCTCCCGCTTGGTCTCCTTCTTGCAGCCGAGTGACTCCGCCCTACTAAAGAAAGTCGTTGTCGCCCACATCCTAGTCTCGATCGTGAACATTCTGGTCGCCCTCAGCCTTTTCAAGCCCGTGCTGGTCAAGTTCTCTCCCTTCCTTGAACTGCCTTTGTACGGGGCCGTTGTCTACCTACAACACGCCTACAAGGGACATGTTGCCCAATGGGCCGAGCAGAAAAACGCTATGAGGCTGCCAAAAGCAGCAGCCTCTCGCCCCTGGATGAACCTATTTTACGCCACTCGCCGCATAACAGTCATACTAATAGTACGTCCCCCGGTCATAGTTTGAATCCGTTCTCTGACACCCACCGCAGATTCGAGCCGTCGTCGGAGCCTTTTGTACAATCACCGGCCAGTTCAATAAGGAAATATACTTCAACCTACTCACGAATCAGATGGGGCTGCTTTGTGAGTTTTCGCTCCCCTCCCCAGCGCCTGGCTGTTTTCTCACATGTGATTCCAGTGTGTTTCTGGACCTACTGTCGCAATTTCCCCGGCTGGTTCTTGCCCAGGGAGTACACAATCCTGATTTATCGTGGACAAGTGAATGACTACAAGTCGGTACCGCTTGAGGATATGAGTTGAACGAATAGGTCACTTCTTCGCAGCAAAAGTTTTGTTTCATTACTGTATTTTCCAATGCATGATTTGCCCCGTCTACTTTCCCCACTCTATTTTGTGTTACCTTTGAAATTACCCCAGACCCGCGTGAGCCATTACCAACTCCTCATCAATACCCGTCATAAATCTGATACCCCACCGGCACCCAGTCATTCTCGATAGTGACATGCGTCTCGTAGTACGGATCCACGTGCAGCTCGCCGCTCGTATTTGCTGGCCGCTGCGGCCACACGTCTGCCATGCTATCCCAGAACGTGACGTTCTTGAACACGGCAGCACCGCCTGTCGACACAGCCACGACGCCCAGCGCATCGGCCTTGGATGGATACACGCGCGACGTCAGCGAGAGGCGGTCGTTGACAAAGATCTCCAGCAGCGAGCCGTCGACGAAGATGTTGAACGTGATAGGCTCCGGAGCCACGCCGGACGCAGAGTTGTTCGACGGGAAGAGGAAGGGCTCGAAGTAGCCGTTGAAGCTGGAGCGGGTGAAGTTGGTGATGAGGCTGGAGTTGATGCGGTTGAGCACGAGAGTGTTGTTCGCCGGCGTGTAGTACACGGTCGTGAACTCCTGCCCATCCGGCGACGCGCACAGCTTGAACCCAACCTGGCCATCCGCCGGCCACTCCTCAAGCGTCGCCTGCAAGTGGTACGCCTTGCTGGCCAAACCGTCAATCGTCGTCTCGCTGTCCACCTGCACATCCCCAACAGCGCTCTCGCCCTTCTGGATGCCAGCAACAACCTCGGGCAGCGGCCGCTGCGCCAGCGTTGTCACCGCATACGTCTGCTTCCCGTCCTCGCGCTCCCAGATCTCCGCGCTCCGCTCCGGCGCTCCCGATGTCGGCGCCACGACGCCGCGCACCTTGCGGATGTACACCTCGCGCGGCAGCACCAGCGAGCCCTGGTACCCGTTCTGGCTGACGCCGTAGCCATTGAAGTCCTCGTCGGACCAGCCCCACGCTACGCGCCGCTGCTTCTTCTCGTCCCAAAAGGTATTAATCGCATAATTATTCCCCCAATCGCCCGGCCCGGCCGCCTTGATCTCGAACGCCGCGGACCCGTTGTCACGGCGCGACACATCGCCGAGCGCGAAGAGGGACCAGTGCGACAAGTTGTGCCCGAAGCTCTCGAAGCCCTCGGCGCCGAACGTGTACACCCAATGCACCGTCTCATTATCCCCACCAAACTCCTCCCGCTCGGTCAGCGGGTAGAACGTCGCCATCTCGAAGTTCCCGCCAAAGTTCCCCGTGCGGTTGCGGTCGCCGCCCCACGTGTAGTTGATGGGCAGCTCGAACAGCGAGCCCTGGAACGTCCAGTTTGTGAGGTCGTCCCCCGCCGCCTTCCACAGCGGCGCGCGCGGCCCGACGTCGCGGATGCCGCTGCCGATGGTGATGTAGAACGTGTCTTCGTCGTCGCCCAGCACGCGGGCTAGCTCCGGCATGCGCGCGGGTATCGGGTCGCGCATGCCCGTCACGTTCCAGCCGCCGGCGTCCGCGCTGCCGTTGAGGATCGGGTTGCCGGCGTACTTCTGCCACGTGCGGCCGCCGTCGGAGGAGGTGGCGGCGTTTTGGGTTTCCGAGTTGGGCTTGTAGGGTTTGCGCCAGAAGTCGGGGGCTGAGCGGGAGCCTGTGTAGAAGAGGGTCAGGTTGCCGTCGGGTTGGCCGGAGAGGGAGAGCGGGACGGCGCCGCCGGAGAAGGCGCCCAGCCAGTCGTAGCTGAAGGCCGGGCCGGGCTCGATGGCGACGAAGGAGCGGGCGGTCCAGTTGTTGACGTCGGTCCAGGTGATTAGGTCGCGGGATACGGCGTGGCCCCAGGTGGTGTTGCCGAAGTTAATGTGTTGCGGGAAGGCTTGGTAGAAGATGTGGTAGGTGTCCCGTAGCGGGTCGTACATGGGGCCGCAGGGGTCTGGCGGGTGGTGGTGTTAGTGAGGGGGTTGGTTGGTGGTGATTGGGGAGGAGATGCGAACCGTTCATGTGGCCGGCTGGGGCGGCGACGTGGTACGTTGGCCTCCATCGGGTGAAGAGGGAGTTGTTTGCCAGCGTGCCCAGATCCAGCGTCGGCGGGATGTCTTGGTCATCGGGGATGCTGAGGGCATGTGTGGCCGAGGCCAGGAGTACCACGGCGCTTAACGATACTGCGGCTCGCATGTCGTCGTCTTCTAGAAGCTTAAAGCGGATGCTACCGACTCATCGGGGATCCGACTGCTTGGGTCTTTATAGCCTAAATGGAGCGGGACGGGAGGGAGAAAAGCACCAGCATTCTACGCCTTGAAGGGGGAAGGATCGTCAGTCAGCACGGCTGGCTGCCGGTGTCGCTGGGCACCATCATGGCCAAGCTTGGAGGGCTCTCCTAGATGTTGGAATGGCTTAGCGTGCCCATCGATATCTGGTTTCATCTACGCCAGTCTTGCCATGTGGGGCTGGACTAAGCACTTGCCGGCCGGGTGGCTGCGGCACTTGTGAACCATTAGTCTTTTGAGCCGCACATCGGATCTGCACATCATCCATCTCATCCGCCGCTGGTGGCTTGTTAGATCGCGCTTTAGCTTCGAGATCTCGGAAGAACATGTGCCAATCCTGCATGCCGACACCGTCGTTGACTTTACCCTTTAAGGCCACCGGGACAGTCCTTTTGCTTCATGACGGTTCGCCTTGCGAGAACTCGGATCTTTTTCCGCGCTAAATACTCGCTTCCTGGCGTGTCACGTCATCAACTGTAGAACCAAGATCGGCAGGGGAGAAGGAGTATATTCGGAGAAACTGGTACTGTGTCTCCGAGCATTTGATTCCGACGGAGTATTTGAACACTTTAATAAACTTCTTGAGCAAACTACTTTGGGGGCTCCACACAGTACTCAAGGATCAATGGACCCCATCGCCGTGGTCGGAGCGGGATGGGTTCGCACAGTCCAACAAGTGTCATCCGTGGGATATCAAAAAGACGACACCTTCGCAGTTGAACAACGTAATACCGGCGAGGCTCATTAACACTCGGCCACATTCGGGAATGCTTTTCTTTACACTGTGCGAGAATACGAAGTATCTCACCCATGCCTCTTCCATATCAGAGTTTGTTTGCTGTGTCACAGAGCCGGGACTGAAGGAGGTAGCCACAGTTGAAGCTTTTAGACGTTCTATCAAACTTGACCACTGATACTGCACCGTCAATCTCTTTACGCTCACCAAAGCCTCGACAAACCCCACCTATACGAGGGTACTCTACTCCGGGCGTGTAATGGCTTCCGTTCCAAACGATCTTCGCATACATAGTGGTCGATCTCTCATAGATAGCTTATTTTTCGACCTTCACGGCTGTAAGGGAAATGGAGGATAGCACTGTGCAACCGTCGTGAGCGACGGTGGAGATCTTCACCTCATCCCTTCTTGACTTTTGACTTAAGCACATTAAAAGGCAGCATGATCTTCAGTGTTTAAAGATCCCGGTAGGATCTACGCATGGGTTGCTATTCAGACACTACAGGCAGCAGGTATGATAAAGATCGTTGCGGAACGGTTGATCACGCTGTAACTGTGAGACAAGCGAATCAATGACCAGTAATATCGCTTTTCATTTGCAAGTAGCTGCAGTATAGGAAGTTAGTAAATCAGTCATTGTTGCGGTTCGCGATGCTCGTAAATGAGTGTTGAGTTGGCATATGGAGCCGGGCGAAGGCCGGGATGTCCTTTCATACCCTGCCCCAATGACTAGGCTATTATACACGTGATATGAGATAGTTATCTACGATTACAGAAGACGACATGCGACCGACGGCTGTTGTATTAGCGGGTTGATGCTGTGACAGGTTCATCGCTTATCAGCAGTGATAGTATGCCTTTAAATGGGAGGAGATAAATCTTTACTGCGTTTTAGATCCTGAAAGCCTGTAATATATTTCTTGCAGTATGCGGGGCGTTGGGGAGAGGATTTGCCGTATGCTACGAGGCTGTGTATGAGCAAATGATAAGTAGACACCTGGTATTCGATAGTAAGCTGACGCGGGGGTGTAAAGCAAGGAAGGACGGATCGCCTGATTCAATCACCTGACACTCGGTTTAGGCGGCAAGGCTGATGCCATGGCGCCGTTGAGTAATCCTTTTAAAAGCCCTGATCATCTCACTACTTTGAAGCTCGGACAGGTAGCTTATGCTCGCCCCACCTCCCAAGTTTCTGACGAATCTTTACCTACGAACATGATTCTTCCTTCACTCTAGATTGCAGAACACTCAGCTGCCTTTTCCCACAGGAGATTGAGGCGCTAAAATTCCGATCCAAAGACAGTATGCGCTGCCTAATGCTTTCTCGAGTTCAGGATACCCTCCTTAAGAAAGGGACAGCATCTACGACTGCGCGCGAAGTAGCCCAATGCGCAATCGAGTCAAACTGTTGCTTTTGCTTGCTCCTTTCACGTGCCGAAACGATAGATCAGATTGGCCGGAGGCGGGGTGATGGAATCAACTTGAGAAGAAAACACGACAATGGACCCCTTATTGTGGGTATGGGATCGAACGTATTGGAGTTCTATGTGCATCCCTGTATGTAATGCCTACTAAGTCAATACTCAGTGCTCGGGAACGGAGAAGCTAACCTTGCTGCTCATAGCTCAACCATCACCATGGCCTGTGATCGGAGTCAGTGAGGAAGACCAACCACTTTCTGGAACGACACTGCGACGGGTTCACGAATGGCTGCACAAATGCATGAACTGGCATGAAAACTGTACCAAGCCGTCTTCAACATTCATGCCCAAGAGATTGATTTATGTCGGCTCATCTGATGCTGACCTTCGAATCTGTCTCACATCGCCTACACGGGCAGAGGGCTATGTTGCTTTGAGCCACCGATGGGGCGGCATGACTCCCCGCCTTGCAACAACCAACAGTCTTGAGTACTTCCAAACAAGGATACCAGTCGAATATCTTCCAAGGACCCTCCTTGATGCCATACAGGTAACAAGATGGCTCTCAATACAATACTTGTGGATCGATACACTATGTATCATTCAAGACTCGAGCGATGATTGGTCTGAGCAGGCGGGGCAAATGGCCAAAATATTCGAAAACTCCACTGTGACTATCGCGGCCCATGCCGCGGCCGATAGCTTTTCAGGCTTTTTGTCTTCTACTCCACGAATCTGGGCCCCCAGCAAGCCTGTTTCGTTTTTTGACGAACAGAGCAACACATGTTTCCAGATGCACGTGAGACAGAGATTGATCCCCTCTCGACACGTATCCCAGGAGGGACCGTGGCATCTCTCCTCGAAATATGAACGACGATCCAGCCTCGGGAACCGTGGATGGGTATACCAGGAATATGTTTTGGCACCTCGAACGCTACATTTCGCGCCAGCAGAGCTGGCTTGGGAATGCATCCAACAAACCGGATGCGAATGCGACGCATTTACGCATCGGCTTCTGTCTGAAGGCACCATGAAACTTAGGCATAACGATGTTAACTCTTCGCGTTGGAAATCAATTGTCGGAACCTACTCCGCAAAAGATCTGGGGTATAAGACAGACCGACTACCTGCCCTTTCTGGGGTTGCGGAATGGACGGGGAGACGACGGCCCAAAGACCTCTATATCTGCGGTCACTGGAAAAGCGAGGTTCATGAGTCCCTTCTTTGGTATCCTGTGCATCGAAATCATGACAGACTCTTTGATAAGAATTACGCACCAAGCTGGTCGTGGGCATCTGTCGGTGGGGAAGTATTTTTCCAGTGGTTGCTGGTACCAGAGGCATGCCGCATCAAAGTTGAGGATGTCTATTGCAGTCCTGGATCAAATCCTTACGGACCCGCCCCAGGTACTTGGCTTCAACTGTCGACTCTTGTTGTTGCTATAGAGCCTTGTTCCTCAGATACGATAGCGGGACCTTATGAACATCGTGGTAAGGGGAAACCATACCAATTCATCAGTCGGGATGAATCGCGTACAGAGTTTCTTATTTTTTTCGACTGTCTGAGCTACGTTGAATATACTTCAGTAGTTGTTCCAAGGGAAATACTATTTTTAGTTCTTTGCATGGAAGAAAAAACTAATGGTCTAGTTGTAAGAAGATTAAACGACCAGCAGAATAGCTCATACGAAAGAATTGGCATAGGCTATTGTTTCGCTCAAGTAGAGAATGGCCCTTGTCCTAAGCCAGGAACTTTAAATGGAAAAGAATTTTTAGCTTTATGCGAAAGAAGAAGCTTAAAGCTAGTTTAACTTCTATTAGAAGAGCGAGAAGAATTGGAGGGCTTTTATAGATACTACGAGCGGAAATATGTATTGTAGGTGATGATTTCTCCCTTTGTCCAAATTTTTATATGGTGACATATAAGTAACCTTGTATGATCCTCGGCGTTTAAACGATTCAAAGAGGTCGAGCACGGATCTGTCTATATATACCTTAAACGCTACTGAGCTGAACGTGGAGGACTTCGGCGGCGATAACCCCCTACATTACGCGATTAGATGTGCCTACTACCCAGTCAACGCTGCTGAAGACTCGCCTATGACACGAAGAGGATTCATAGGCAATTTCTGGAACAACATGGACCAAAGCAAGAACTACTAAATAAGTACTCGAAAAGGTACCGTCAAGTTGTAGAAGATTGCCAACATGGCCACGATAAAGTTCAAAAGTGGCTAGAGGAACAACAGGCGACAGAGGAGAAAAGTATGATTATTTTCCACGCTGTTGACTAATTATGGTTGTACGAGCTTGGTAGAAACCTCCCAAAGCTTCTTCGCCTTCTCTCCATCATATGCCCAAGAAGCATAGCCCGGCGCCCAGGGGCCGCTCTTTGGATCCCAAGGCGCTGCAACCTGACAGTCCTCGAGATACAGGCCACCCTTCCCGTCGAGGTCCTTGGCCAGCGCCGCCAGCACCGTTGTCGCGGCACCCTGCTCCAGCGACTTGAACTGGTGCACGAGATCCTCGTTGGACTCGACGGCCGCCTTTGCGTCGGCCGGCAGGTGGTCCATCAGGCCGGACGACGGCACGCCGCCGGGCTGGACCGCGAAGGCGTGCACGCCGCGCGAGCCGTAGCGGCGCTCCAGCTCGACGGCGGTCCAGAGGTTCGCCGTCTTGGCCTGGCCGTACGAGACCCACGGGTCGTACTCGCCCTCGAGGTTGAGGTTGTCGAAGTGCACTTCGGAGCCGCGGTGGCCGATGGAGGAGAGGATGACGACGCGCGCAGGGGCAGCGGCAAGCAGCGCGTCCGTGAGCAGGGTGATCAGCAGGAAGTGCGCCAGGTGGTTGGTGCCCAGCTGCAGCTCGAAGCCGTCGGCGGTGCGGCCCTCGGGCACGGCCATGATGCCCGCGTTGGCGATGAGGAGGTGCAGCTTCCCGCCGCAGAGGTCGAGGATGCGCGGGACGGCGGTGCGCACGCTCGCGAGCGTGTTGAGGTCGAGCTCCACGAGGTGGACGCGGCTCGTGTCCTCGGCGAGCGGGCCGAGGGCGGTGCGGGCTTTGGGGAGGTTGCGCGCTGTGAGGATGAGCGTCGCACCCGTCTCGTAGAGAGCTTTGGCTGTCTCGACGCCCAGACCAGCAGAGGCGCCGGTGATGAGGACGTTCTTTCCCTGGAGCTTCCCGGCAGCACCTTCGTCGGCGATGATTTGGAGTGCAGTGGGACGGGCGTCGCCTGGGCCGGATGGCTTGGCGTGGACCTTTGCGTACCGAGCTGACATGGCTGTTTTCTGACGGATTCTGGAATGAGGAAGTGAGAGTGCAGTGCTCGTTGCTGTATTTCCTAGCTGTGCTTCCTCGCCGCTACTTATACTTCCCTCTGACGCGGTATTTACACCTTTCCTCCGTGTCTTAAGTCCAGCAATACATCATCAGTCCTTGGCTGCCCGCTTGCGTGAAAGGACTACGCTGATAATAGTTAGTCTGGGTTCCGCATAGCTGTTTAGAATAAGGCTAAATTTGAGAGGATGACAGGGCTTCATAACAGGGGATGACTGCACTCATGCGGATGGTGTGATTGGTCAAATTCGCTGGAATCCGCTGCTTTTGGCAGTCGATAGGCCTCTGATACACAGGAAAACTAATACACGCTAGAGGTCGGACGTGCAAACCCTCTGCAGAAGTAATGGGGCTGCTAAACCCGTTGCCGAAGTATTTCCTCGGCCGATTTTGACTTTTCCTATAGGGAATGGGCCTATGTTCGGCCTAACGTGACTCGGAAGTTTTTGTGTATCAACGACGATAGAGGTTCTAAAAATAAAACTTTTCTACCAGATTAATTGATGCTCATCAAAAGAAGCCCTTCAACGTGTCCAGCACCTCCTCCACCTTGTGCACCGTCAACGACGCATGCGCCTCCTCAGGCTCAACCCTCAACTCTGCGCCGGCGCCAATCAAAGCCGCCGCCTTCTCCGCCATCGCAACGGGGCTATTCACATCCAATGCACCATGCCACAGCACGATTCTCCGTCCCTCCCCCACCACCTCCACCTCATCCAGCCCAAACCCCCAATCGCTCCCAAACAACCTCGCCTCCCACGCCGCTCCCTCGGCACTCCCCCCCACCGCCCCCCTCACGCTCTCAACCAAGCACCCCCGGAACCCCGCCTCATCCTCCTCCCACGCCCTCCTATCCGCCTCAGGCCGCCCAACCATGCCCCTCCCCAGCACCTCCTCCAGCGCCGCGCCGCCGTCGTCCTCGGCCCGCGCCGCTGCGCCGCTTAGCCCCCACTCCAGCGCCCAGCGCACCAAGCCCGTCGCCCACGGCGCGACCCACAGCAGCGCGCGCGCATCGGGCAACATACCAGCCAGGCCCAGGCTCGCAGGATACAAGCCGGCCACGACCCCAACAGCAACAAGCCTCCCGCGCAGCTGCTCCCGCTCCTCCGCTGCTTCGCCGTGCTGGGCGGCGGCAGCACACGCCAGCGCGTACGGCGCCCCGCCGCTGACGCCCAGCACGGCGAAGCGGCGCACATCCAGCGCGTCGGCCAGCGCCAGCGCGTCGCGCGGCCAGTCGGCGATGGTGCGGTCGGGGGCGAAGGTCGAGGCGCCCATGCCGGGGCGATCCGCGGCGATGATGCGCAGGCCGCGGCGGAGGGCGGGCTGGTGGTAGGGCGCGGCTTCGGCGTGCGAGGCGGGGAAGCCGTGGAAGTAGAGGATGGTGGGCGCGGTGGGGAGGGTGCTGCCGTAGGTGGCGTAGGAGAGGGTGCGGTCGCTGGGGAGGTGGAGGATGGAAGCTTGGGGTTGTTGTTGTTGTTGGGAAGACATTTTGACTTGGTTCTTTTTGGCCCTTTGGCGGGCGGTTGGGAGTTGGAGGATGCGGGGAGTCGTGGAGCGGCTGCTGCTGAATATTTAACAATTCGTGGCGGGAGAGATTTATTCTGGGACTGTGAGACATGGCAGGATCAGGGCCAAGGAGGGGCTGTGTAACATTGACGCGGCCGGCGGGCGTGGCATAAGCGCCATGAAGTTGTCGTGTTGTTGCTGCTGCCGCTGGCCCCCACCGCAACCGCCCGCGTCTTGCTGCCTACTCCCACTGGTTTTGGAGACGTGGCTCCTGTTTCGGAACCCGGAAACTCTGTATGCCGAGAAGAGCAGCTGGGTAAACAAAAAGGTAGAGGCCACGGAGGTCCAGAAATCTCAACTTTGAATTATCAATGCTGTTCAACTACGGAGTTGCGAGAGATGCCACTAATGCTAGAAAGAGACTAAGCTAAACAAACAACATCAAAAACCAGACTACGCTATGCAAGAAACAAGAACACAATCAAACACGTCTCACGACGACGCCACAACTGCGGACTTCTTCGTCACTGATCCGATATTCACCGACAACCTCGCCGTCTTCGCCCTCGCCCAACTCATCAACTTCGTTCCCTGCTGCTGCTGCTGCTGCTGCGGCAGTACCCCAATCTTCTTCTCCTCATCAATCTCTTCGCTCCTCTTCTTCACCGCACCAACCGACGACCCCCTCTTCTTCCTCAGCGCCGCCATCTTCTCCCCCAACATCCCCGCCTGCCCCACCATAGTCGGACACTCAATAACCTCCTCAACAGCGACCTCAACACCCGCCTTAGCACTATACCACTCCGCCAGCTGCGCCGCCGCGACCATGCTGCCCCACACGTTGTACCAGCACGTGGTCTCGTCAACCTCTTCAGCATCCGAGGGAATCAGCACATCCTCCCACGCTTGCCGTACCAGCGCCTGCACGGCATCATCAACGTCGGCCAGCCGCCTGCCGCTGGCCGCGGCCGCAGCGCCCTTGTCGCCGGCGCCGGGGAGGAGGTTGCCGTCTGCGTCGCGGGCGCAGCGGGCGAGGACGGGGATGTGCGGGGTCAATTGGGCGAAGGAGGGCAGGGGCAGGGGAGCGTGTGTGTTATCGGTCAGCAGCGCGATGTTAGCGACCAGCTCGTCGAGCAGCTCCGCCGCGAGCTGCGGCTCGACGACCTTGTCGGAGAAATTCAGCGATATCTCAACGACATTGCTCTGGCGCTGTGGCACCGACAGCACCAGGATGTCAGCCTGATCGGCGGCGCCGGGGAAAGCGCCGAACTTGCAGTACGTCGACGAGTCGAAACGGAACTTCTTCAGAGCGTCCTCGACGCCGTCGAGGTTCTGGTGCTGCACGACGGTGCTGAAGCGCGTCCACAGCGGCCAGGCGGTGCAGCGCTCGACGATGGTCGGGAAGCCGAGCGTCTCGTGGTAGGGGATGGCGGCGAGGTGCTGGTCGTAGACCTGGCGGATGAGGGATGCTGCTGACGTCGTGTTGTTGTCGTCCAGCTGCACGCGCACCGGGATGAGGTTTAGACACGGGCCCAGCACCTCGTCGACGTCGCCTCCTGGCAGCGCCATGTTGCGCCCCGACACGAGGTGGCCGAAGACGACGTCAGTGGTTGCAGCGGCGCGCATCAGCACCAGCGCCCACGCGGCCTTGAGCACCGTCGCGAACGTCGTGTCCAGCCGCGGGAGGGTGATCTCGCGGGACATGGACCGTAGCTTGGTGTGCGCGTACGGCGGGCTTTTGTGCGAGACGACGTTGGTCATGGTCGCGCCGTCCAGCAGGTTGAACCAGTACTCCTCGGCTTCTCCTTTCTCATCCATCCTCCGGACCGCATTCGCAAACTCAGCAAAGACGGGGCGCGCGGGCAGTTGAGCATCGCCCTCGCTCTGCTCGTACAGCGCGGCCAGGTCGTCGACCAGCACCGGCATAGACACGCCGTCGTACTGCGCGTGCGACACGCGCATCACGAGCAAGCCCTGACTCCCACTATCCAGATACCAAAACCTGACGAGCTGGTCGCCCAGGCTTGCCGGCTCCGCGCGGTCCGTCTTGACCAGCTCGGCGGCGAGGTGCATCTGGCGCCAGCGGGCGCACCTGTGCCTGCGGAAGGCGGGCTCGGTGCTGCGCAGGACGACCTGCCACAGGCGGCGGGCGTGGGCGACGAAGGCGGTGCGCAGGATGGGGTGGTGCGCCACGAGACGGCGGCACGCGGATTCGAGGCGGCTGGCGTCGATGCGGTTGCCGCTGCCGGCAGAGAGCTGGAAGAGGAAGTAGTTTGTGTTGCCGCGCGACTTGAGGAGCCCCGTGGCGATGAAGCCGGCCTGCATGTCCGTTGCCTCGAGCACGTCGGCGATGTTGGCCCGCGGCGTGCGCACTGCTGGGCACACGACTTGCTCGAGGAAGTCGTCTTTGGTGGCGAGCAGCGAGGCCGGCAGCGAGGAGAAGGGCTCGTACTTCGCCGCTTCTTGGACGGGCTGCTGCTCGTCAATGGTGCTACTGAGGCTGAGGCACTGGCACAGGCCCGTGAGGCTGGTGCTGCGCAGCACGTCGGCGACGGAGAGGGTGAGCCCCTGGGCGCGGCAGGCGGCCACCAGCTTGATGGCCAGGATCGAGTCGCCGCCGTGCGCGAAGAAGCCGTCGTCGGCGCCGATCTGCGCGGCCGAGACGTTCGGCAGCACCGAAGCCCAGAGCTCGCGCATCCGCTGCTCCATGACCGAACCTTGGCTGCTCGGGGGCGTTGCCGTGTCGTCGTTGTCGTTGTCGTTGGCCGTGCTGTTGCTGTTGTTGTTGTGCGTCAGGTACGCCTCGGCCATGGCGCGCAGCCGCTTGCGGTCCGTCTTGCACGAGGGCGACAGCGGAATGGCACGCAGCGGGATGAAGAGCGTCGGAACCATGTACCGGGGCACGCTCTCCGCCATCCTGGCGCCGACGCCCGCCACAGCAGCGCGCAAGCTCGCCTTGGTGGCCGGAGACACTGTACCAGCGGCCTCGTCGCCGTCGTATCCGTCGCCCAGAGCGACGAAGGCAGTCAGCCGGGCGTCGTTGCCAAACTTGAGCACCTCGGCGGCCGCGTCGAGAGATGGGTTGCTGAGCGGGAGCGCCTTCTTGACGTGGTGCTCGACCTCGCCGAGCTCGATGCGCTGCCCGCGCAGCTTGACCTGCGTGTCCTTGCGGCCGACGTAGCGGTACGAGCCGTCGGCGTTGCGCTGCGCCAGGTCGCCCGTCTTGTACATGCGACGGGGCGGCTGGCCCGGCTCGCGGCGCGCCCACGCAGGGTCCGCAATAAAGGCGGCGGCCGTCTGCGTGGGGTTGTTGAGATAGCCGCGTGCGAGGATGGGCTGGGGATGGTGGTTAGCATGTGTTGTTGTCCATCAGGCAAGGGAGAAGAGCACTTACACCTTCGATGAGGAGCTCGCCGATGGCGCCCATGGGCGCAAGAGTGTCGTGGTCATTCGGATCGACGATCCAGTACGCTGCTACGTTAGTCACCCCGATGTTGCTGCTCTCCGTATCCACCGTCAAGTCCGCCACCGAGCTGCTAACCAACGAGCACTCAGTCGGTCCGTACGCCGGAATCAACCTGACCTTCCCACCCCACCTCCTAATCTCCTCCCTCGGCGTCGACTCGCCACCAAGCACCATAGTATGCACCTCCGGCATACGCGCCGGATCCAGCACGCGAATAAACGACGGCGTAAAGATCGTAACATTAACGCGCATGCGCCTGATCGCCGCCTCGACGCCTTCCAGCCTCTCCTCCTCAGACGGCACGCACACGCAGCCGCCAAACATCAGCGTCGACAGCAGCTCGCCCATGGCCGCGTCGAAGCCGTACGACGCGAACTGCAGCATGCGCGTCGCCGGCCCCAGCCCCCACGCCTCGCGCTGGCCCTCGGCGCTGGCGCACCACGCGCGGTGCTCGATAACCACGCCCTTCGGCACGCCCGTCGACCCGGACGTGAAGAGCACGTACGCCGCGCTGGCAGGACCGGCGGCCCTCGGCGCCTGCTGGCCCACAGGCGGCGGTGGCAAGCCATCAAACAGCGCCTCATCCACAACAACGACCCTGCTGTGCTCACCCCCCAGCAGCGCCGCCATGCGCGGCGCCTGCGCGGCGGACGCGAGCACCACGCGGGCGCCCACCTGCTCGACGATGGCGCTGAAGCGGCCCGTCTGCGTCGCGTCCATGGGCACGAACGCGCCGCCGGCCTTGAGCACGGCGAGCAGCGCCACGGGCACCCAGACGCTCTTCTCCATGCACACGGGCACGAGCACTTCCGGCCCGACGCCGAGCGCGGCGACGAGGTGGTTGGCGAGCCTGGTGGCCAGGGCGTCGAGCTGCCGGTACGAGAGGTCGCCGTCCCACGCGCACACGGCGGCGGCGTCGGGCTGCAACTGCACGTGCTGGGTGATGATTTCGTGGACGAGGGACGACTCGGGGGTGGGAGGAAGGAGGGTGGTGGGGGGCGGCGTGGTGTCGACGTCGGACTCGCTGACCAGCCGCCAGTCTGCGAGCGTAGTAGTGGTGTCAGCCCCGGCCACGATGGCGCTGAGGGCGCGGGTGAAGGTGGCAGCGACGTGCTGGGCCTGGTCGGGGGTCATGCAGGACAGACGGTAGTTGAACGAGACCAGAAACTGCTTCGGCGTGCCCCAGACGTTGAGCGTGACGTCGTACTCGGACGGGTCGTGGCCGTCGATGGCGTCGAAGCTGAGGCTGCTGCTGCTACTACTACTATCGGCAGCCTCCTTGGACGACTCGGAGCGGAACGACATGCCCGTGTTGAACAGCGCCTGGCCGGCGGTGCCCTGGTGGTGCTGGATGTCGGCGAGCGACGTGAACTGGTGCAGCAGGCCGTCGGTCCACCCCTCCTGCGCGCCCTCGAGCAGCGCCTTGATCGTCTTGGACCGGTCCCCCATGTCCATGGCGACCACCAGCATGTTGCACACGGCCCCGATCATGTGCTCGATGTTGGCCACTGGCGCGTCGCGGCCCGACGTCAGGTAGCCGAAGCAGACGCGGTCCATGCCCGTGTAGGCGCGCAGCACGAGCGCCCACGCCACCTGGAACAGGTTCGCCGGCGTCAGGCCGTGCGCGCGGCAGAAGCTGGAGGCTTCGTCCGCGTCCAGCGTCATGTGGATGGCCTCGATGGCGGCGTGCGGCTCGCTGGGGGGCTGGCCGTCCCGCAGGACCGGGAAGTGGCACGGCGAGGAATCGCCGAGGTACTGCTTCCAGTAGTCGAGGGACGCGTTCGCATCTAGTTCGTTGATGTAGGCGACGTAGTCGCGGTATAGCGGAGGCTTCGCTTCGTTCAGCGACAGCTTGCCCTCGTAGGCCAGCGTGAGGTCGCGCAGCAGAACCGGCAGCGAGCTGCCGTCGATGAGGGCGTGGCTGATCTCCAGCTTCATGTAGATGCTCGTCTCCGTCTTGCACAAGGCCAGCCGGTGCGCCGGCTCGTTCTGCCCGTACTTGACCTCCGGGAGGTTCAGCAGCGTGGCGAGAGCGTCGTCCTCGCTGCACTCGAAGTGGAGGATGCGCGGGAACCAGGACTTGAGCACGATCTGGTCGTACACGCCTTGGCCGGACACGCTGTCGACGAAGACGGTCCGGAGCGTCGAGTGCCGCGCGACAAGCTTCTGCCACGCCGTCTGGAGTTTGACGAGGTCCACGTCCGCTGATCCCTGCGATGATGAGACGGAGAACAGGAACACGTTCTTGTAGTTGTCGGGAGACAGCGATTGGCTGATGAGGATGCCCTGCTGCATCGGAGAGCACGGGTAGATGTCGGCGACCTCGTCGATGCTGGAGAGGCCGAGCTGGGGCAGCATCTCGGATTGGATCTTGTCGAGGCCATCGTACCCAAGGGGCACGAGAGGGAAGTCGCTGAGCGTCCTCCCCGGCTCCATGACCGAGAGTACGTTCACCGCGGCCAGGAGCGACTGCTCGTACGCAGAGATCCACTGGCGCACGCCGGCATCCCGAGTCGTGTGTCTGTTGTAGGTGAAGGTGAAGGTTGCCTTGCCGCCGCTGACCTCGGCAGAGATCTCAAACAGCGCCATGCGCCTGCCTTGGGCACCAACGTCAGACGTCCCTTCCTCCGTCGATGGCAGCGAGACTTGCTGCAAGAGCGCATCGTCACGCTCCAGCTGCTGGTAAAGGCCCAGGTAGTTGAACATGATTTCCATGGGCCAGTGCTTCTTGAATGCAGCTTCGCCCTCAGCTGACAGGAAACGGGATGCAAAGTAAGCCCAGCCGTTGTCCGTGATTGCGCGGCGGGCGTCCTTGGTCCGGCGGACGGCATCGGCAACCGTGGCGTCAGCTTGAAGCGGCACGTAGACTGGGCAAATGGTGGTGAACCAGCCCACAGTTCCGCTAAGGTCGATTGCAGAGTCCCAAGGCTCACGGCCGTGGCCTTCAGAGTAGATGGGCGGGAGTCCTCTGTCGTGGAACGTCCTCGAGAAGGACTCGAGCAGCGCCGAGATGAACAGGTCCATCGGTTCCGTTCCCAATGCGTCGTTGCACTTGCCAAGCAGTGCTGACGTGCAGTTGGCGTCGAGGGTGAAGCCGACGTCGACAGTGTCGGCGAAGGCGTTGGGGTGCGTCTCCAGGCCCCAGTAGCGGTAATCAGCCTGTGGGACGTCAAACGGAAGAGCCTTTTGCGGAACCACGTTCTTGGGAACATAGTCGGCCTGCAGCTTGCTCCACGTCTGGAACGAGAGGGGGTCCTTGGTGAAAAGCTTGCCGGTGCCGATGAACTCCTCCAGGTCCTGCAGCAGGATGCGCCACGAGACCAGGTCGATGACCAGGTGGTGCGCTGCCAGGAACAGCAGGTGCTCGCCGGACGCCAGCTTGATTGAGTCAACAGAGAACACGGCGCCGTTGTAGGGGTCGAGGCGGCGCTGGCTTGCCGCCATGATGGCGGGAACATCCGTAAAGCAGTCGACAGTGTGGTTCTGGAAGCGATAGCTGCCTGCGACCTCGGAGCGGATGAGTTGGGTCCACGCGCCATCGGTCTTGCGGAAGCGGGCCCGCAGCATCGAGTGATGTCCAACAATAGCCTCGACCGCCTTGGCGAGGGCGACATCTGCGACCTTGTTCTTGAGCTGCAGGAGGCTGCTCTGGTTGAAGTGGTAAGATCCCGTTGCGGACTTTGTAGGCGTCGAGTCTCCCAGGCCGGCCGCGAAGTAAAGCTTCTGGATGGGCGTGAGGTCGAAGGCCGTGCCTTGGGACTCCTTCGCAAAGGACTTGGTGTCGCTGCCCGAGTCGGACGCGCACTCGGCGAGCTGGGCGAGGCTCTTGGTCTGCATGATGTCCTTTATCTTGACGGCCATGTTTTCGGAGCGGCACCGGGCCACGACTTGCATGGCCGTGATCGAGTCGCCGCCGAGCCCGAGGAACGAGCGGTTGAGGAGGACCTGGTCGGTGGCCAGGTTCAGCACGCGCCCGATGACCTCCTGCAGGCGCAGCTCCATGGGCGTGGCCGGGGTGCTGCGCTGCTCCTCGGAAGCGCTGAGGCGCATGACCTGGTCGCACGTCTCCTGCGACATGTTCTCCAGCCACGCCGTGATCTTGCGCTTGTTGATCTTGAGCGACGTCATCAGCGGGATGCCGTACACGACTGTCCAGACCGACGGCACCATGTACGCCGGCACCTGGTTCTCCAGGTGGCTGCGCACGTCGGCCAGCTGCCGCCCGGCCGTGGCTTTGCTGAGCGAGTCGATCAGCTCCAGCTCCATGTCGCTGGCCGCCGGCGCCGCGAGCGACTTGAGCGTGATGGTGGCCACCAGCTTGCCCTTGAAGAAGCCGGCCTTGGGGAGCGTGACGGCTGCGTTGCCCACGAGGCTGTGGGCTGCCGTGTGGTGCTCGATCTCGCCCAGTTCGAGGCGCTGGCCGTGGAGCTTGACCTGCAGGTCCTTGCGCCCGACGAAGTGAACGGTGCCATCGGCCGGGTTGTAGCGCACGAGGTCGCCGGTCTTGTACAGGCGACTGCCGCCGCGGATGTTGCGCAGCCAGGCAGGGCTGTCGATGAAGACGTCGGCCGTCTTCTTCGGTTCCTTGAGATATCCGCGCGAGAGGCCGGGCGACTCCAGCAGCAGCTCGCCAACGCAGCCAACGGGCGCCAGCGCGTTGTGGTTGTGCGGGTCGACGATCCAGCAGATGCTGCCCACGCCCTTGCCGATGCAGGCATGCTCAGAGTTGGCCGTGACGTGCGGGTTGAGGACGGACGCCACGGAGCACTCGGACGGGCCGTAGGCGTTCTGCAGCCGCACAACGCTCGACCACGCCCTGTCGCTGCTCGCCATGGCCTCGCCGCCGAGCACGAGCGTCTTGAGGCTGGGGACGCCGTTCTTCGGGAGGAGCCGGGCAACAGAGGGCGTCAGCAGGGCCCAGGTGATGCCCATGGAGCAGATGGTGTCAACCAGTGCGGCGGGGTTGGTGCGCGCTTCGTCCTTGACAATGCACACGCAGCCGCCCTGCATCAGGGTGGTGAATGTCTCCAGAATATACGGGTCGAAGCTGTACGCCGAGTACTGCAGCACGCGTGATGACGCCGAAATGTGCATGGCGGGAGCGAGCGACGACGACTGCGACGCAAACGCCTGGTGCTCCGTCACGCTGCCCTTCGGACGACCTGTCGTGCCGCTGGTGAAGACGACATAGGCTGCTGTCTTGGAGTCGACTCTGGGCAGCGCGATCGGGCGGGATCTGGAAATGGCGTCCATGGTCTCGGCATTGACGACGAGAATGGTCCGGTCCGGAGCCTGCAAGAGGTTGGCGTGGAAAGCAGACGCAAGGATGAGGTCTCCGTCGACGGTTTCCAGGATGTCTTCGAGGCGCTTCTCGGGGTGCGACGGGTCGAGCATGCACATGGCGCCGCCGGCCTTTAGGATGGCAAGCTGGGCTACGATGGCCCATGCAGACTTCTCGAAGATTGCGGGCACCACCTTTTCGGGCTTGACGCCAAGGATGACGAGGTACTTGGCCAGCCGCGTCGACATAATGTCCAGCTCGGCGTAGGTGAAGTTGGTGTCCCACGAGCAGACGGCCGTCGCATTGGGCGTGTTCCGCGCCTGGCGCTGGACGAGGTCGTGGATGCAGTGGGCGACGACGCGCGGGTAGTTCCTGTTCCAGTCGAAGATGCGGACGCGGTCCTCGGGGCTGCAGTAGTCGAGGCTGCTGATCGGGGCATCGTCGTGCACGCGGTCGGCCAGCTGCCTCATGACGTGCTCGAAGTGCACCGCGAGCTGCTCGGCCTGGGGAACGACGCGGGGATCGAACGTCATCTTCAGCTTAACCTTGTCCCCTTGTAGAATGCACTCGGTGCACAGCGCGTACGTGTTGAAGTCGTCTTCGTCGGTCGGGACGACTTGCATGCCCAGCAGAGACTGGCCGTCGCGCGAGGGCTGGACGACGAGCAAGTTCTGGAACTGGGCATTCTTGCTGACCTGGGTGATGTTCTGGAGGCCCCAGTGCTCGTGCGGGATCATGTCGGTGGCCTGATTCTGCATGGCCTCGAGCATCTCGGAGATGGGCTGCTCGCGGTTGAGATGCACCTTGACAGGCACCGTCGTGATGGTCGGCCCGTTGATGCGCTCGATGTCGCGCACCGGGGCGTTGCGGCCAGACATGGTGGCCCCGAACACGACGTCCTCCGAGTCGGTGTAGCGCCCGAGAACCAGCGCCCACGCCGCGCGGATGATGGTCGACGTGATGATGTCCGATCCCGAGTCGCGGGCCAGGCTGACGGTGCGCTCGTGGCGGCCGTCGGCGCGAGGGGTGAAGGTGCTGGAAGGCAGCTGCGGGAACGTTGCGGGCGTCTCGCCGGCGAGCTGTGCGCTCCAGAACTCGTCGCACGCGGCGTTGTCGCTGGAGGTCAGGTAGCGGATGAAGCTGCTAAACGGCGCCAGCTCGGGCACCGGGTTGCCGCGGTAGGCCTGCTCCAGCTGCTCGAAGATGAGGCCCTGGCTCCACCCGTCGAACAGCGAGTGGTGCGCCGTCCACACGAAGTGGCCCTCGACCAGCGCGAAGCGGCCCAGCGACCCTCCCCAGGTAATTGGCACCTGAAGGTCGTCTTTCAGGTACTGCTGCAGCGAGCGCGCGGGCAGCCAGGTGAGCGGCTCGGCCAGGACCACCTGCAGCGTTCCGGCCGTCTCGACGTTGACAATCCTGGTGCGTAGGATGGGATTCTGCCGGAACACGCTCTCCCACGCGCGCTTGAATCTCGCCGTGTCCAGCGACGGCGGCAGCACAAAAACGCTCTGGCCGATGTACGCGCCCTGCTGCTTCATCGAAAGCGCCATCAGCCCCTCCTGCAGCGGCGCGCAGGGATACATGTCCTCGACCAGCTCCCTGCGCACCCCGCACTGAGCAGCCACCTCTTCCACGACGTCGTCCACGCCCTCGTCATCCTCAAAGAGCGCAAACGGAGCGACGCCCGCCGACTCTTCGGCGCTCGACTCGTCGCCGACCACCTCCTTGGCCGCCGCAGCCATGTCGCACAGGCGGGGCTGGTTGAAGATGTCGGCCACCGTCAGCACGAGGCCGTACTTCTCCCGCGCAATCGACACCATCCGCATGGCGCCGATCGAGTCGCCGCCGACCCGGAAGAAGCTGGTGTCGCTGCCGATCGAGTCCGGGTGCGCGCCCAGCGTCTCGACCCACGCGGCCTGCAGCTTGCGCTCCTGCTCGGTGCGGGGGGCGCGCTTGGTCGACGAGGCCAGCAGCGCGTAGCGGTTCAGCTGCGATGCGGGCAGCTGCTCGGCCCGCTCGCGCATGGCCTTGCGGTCCAGCTTCCCGGACGCATTGCGGGGGAACGAGGCCAGCGGGATGAATGTGGACGGGACCATGTACGGCGGGAGCACGGCTGTGAGGCCGTCCTGCAGCGCCGAGAGCCGCACCGCCAGGTCGTCCGAAATGTCGAGGAACATGCTGTCGGTGGCGGCGTCGTTCTCGTCGATGGCGAAGAAAGCAACCAGCGTCTGCTTTCCCTGGCGGGCAGCGGGCTTGAGGATCTCGACCGCAACTGCGTCGGTGAAGTCGGCGCGTGAGAGCAGGTGGTGCTCAATCTCGCCGAACTCGATGCGCTGGCCGTGGAATTTGGCTTGCGTGTCCTTGCGGCCGACGAACGCCATGCTGCCGTCCGAGTTGTACCGCACAAGATCGCCCGTCTTGTACAGTCGGCGCGTCGAGTGCTGTGCAGGTCTCTGGCTGGCTAGCCACTCGGGCATCGGGACGAAGACTTCGTCCGTCTTTGTCTTGTTGTTGAGGTAGCCATCGGCCATGGCGAAGCCCTCGACGAGCAGCTCGCCAATGGCGCCGATGGGCAGGAGACGGTCGTGGTCCTGCGGGTCGACGATCCAGCAGACGCCGCCGACCGACTTGCCAATGTTGGTAGGGTCGTCGCCGACGGCCTCGTTCCAAGCCGCAGCGACACCGCACTCGGACGGTCCGTACCCGTTGTGCAGCGTGGCGTGGCCGTTCCAGCGCTGAATGTCGGCCTTGGACATGGCTTCGCCGCCCATGACAAGAGTTTCGAGCGTTGGCACTTGGCTGGGCTCGATGAGGCGCGTCACAGACGGCGTCAGGACAGCCCAGTTCACGCGAGCGGAGTTGATGGCGCCCGCAATATCGTCCAGGCGTTGCTGCTCGCTGGGAACGCAGACGCACCCGCCGAACATGAGCGTCGTCAGCATTTCCATCAGGCATGCGTCAAAGCTGTAGGACGCGTATTGAAGGACGCGCGAGCTCGGCGACATGTGCGACCTCTTGCCGTGGCCCGCAGCACTCGTGGCAAAGCCATAGTGAGGCGTGTAGCTGCCCTTGGGCTTGCCTGTCGAGCCCGACGTGAAGATGACGTATGCCGGATCAGAGGGCGTGGGCTGTTTGCCCTCACGCTTGGCCGGGTTGCAGCACCTGGCCGTGTTGATCTGGTCGAGGCTCTCCTGGTCAACAATGACAACCGAATCCACCTCGTCAGTCAGCAGGTCGGCGTGGTTGCGCGAGCAGAGCAGGATGCGCGCGTCCACATCCTCGATGATCGTCTTCATCCGACTCGATCCGTGGGCGGGGTCCAGCAGAACGAATGCACCGCCAGCCTTCAACACCGCGAGCAGCGCCACGGCGGTCCAGGCCGACTTCTCAAAGCAGAGCGGGACGAAAACACCGACTCCAACTCCACTGTGTGCAAGGTGGGCAGCAAGCATCGATGAAACATCGTCCAGTTGCTTATAGGTGAAGCTGCAATCCCACGACTCGACCGCTGGGGCCGTTGGGCGGGCGCTTACACAGCGTGAAATGACATCATGGATGCACATGTCCAACTTCGGAGGCACGGAGCGGTTCCAACTCCAGATCTGGTCATGATCACGGTCGCTAAGCAGGTGCATCTCGCAAGCTTGACTTTCCGCGGGCGTCTTCAGCACGAGGTCGAGAGCTGCAGCAAAGGTGCTCGCGACATTCTTGGCCTGGGCGCTGCAGAGGGAAGCTGCGGTATGGACGAGCGAAATGTCCACACTCTCGCCCGATACAGCAATGTCAACGGCAATGCTGTACTCGGTGGGGTCGTAGTGGTGGCTGAATTTGAACGCGACGGACGAATCCAACGCCTCGGGGGCTGGCACCATTTGGAAGTTGACGGCAGAATTGAACAGCGGCTGCGCTGACAGCTCGGAGCTGAGGCCGTGCTGCATGTCGGCCAGCGAGCAGTGCTGGTGCTGAAGGCTGGTCACCGAGTCCTCCTGGATCTTGTCGAGAACAGACCCAACAGCATCGGCTAGGTCCACGCGGCACACCAGCATGTTGATGAAGGCGCCGATTGCGCTGTCGATGTTGTCGATTGGGATGTCCCGCCCGGACACGAGGTAGCCGAAGCACACCTGGCGTGAGCCCGTGTACGCCTGGAGGACAAGTGCCCACACGGCTTTGAAGAGAGTGGGCAGCGTGATGTTCCGTGCCTGGCAGAGCTGGTTCAACGCCTTTGTAGTGACCTGGTGCTCCACGTGCACCGTCCTGATGCTGCTGTCCTGCGAGACCCCGTCGTCTAGGGCTGGGAAGTAGCACGGCTCAACGCCATCCAAGTATTCGACCCAGTAGCGAAGGCTATTCTGAAGGTCGCACGTCTCGAGGTACGCAATGTATTCGCTAAAGAGGGGTGCCTTCGGGAGTGACACGCGTCCATCGTACAGCAAAGTGAAATCACGGACCAGTGCTGGGACCGACGAGCCGTCAACGAGGGCGTGGTTGATGTCGATCCTGACAAACACCTCTCCCTCAGCAACCTCGCAGATGGTCAGCTTGTGCGGCGGGCGGGCGTCTTGGAATGGAATGTGCATGTGCTCGCTGAGAACAGAATGCACCTCGCTCTTCGAGCAGCAGATCCGAGAGACACGGACGTCGGCTTTCTTGAGCACAATCTGGTTGAAGGCATCTCCTTTCGTCACGGCCGGGGCGAAGATGGTGCGCAGGGATGCGTGGCGCTCAACAAGGCTTTGCCAAGCGTCGATCAGGCGGGACGAGTCTACCGATTCGAAGGCAGAGAGTGCTTCGACTCGGAAAACGCTGAAGTACTGGTACAGGCCCTGAGATTTGGCCTGACTCAAAAGAAGGCCAGTCTGCATGGGAGAAACCGGGTATACGTCCTCCACGTTGTCAGCGGAAATATCAAGTCCCGGGAGCGTCTTGGTGACGAGCTGGTCGAGGCCGTCGTAGTTTGTGGGGAGAAGGGGGAAGTCGCTCAGAGTGTACTGGGTTGCACTGATGCGGGAGAGCTGGTCGGCAGCCACGCGGAGGGAGCGTTCGCATTCCTGGATCCAGTCGCTGATTGCATCCTGATGCTTCATGTGCGCATTAAACTCAAACGTCAGTTGGAACTCGCCGCGGATGATCTCGGCAGTGATCTCAAAGAGCGCAAACCGCTTGAAGTCGGGCCCAACGTCCGGGACAATCAGCTCCTGCTGCTCGAACAATGCACCCTCCCTTTCCAGCTGCTGGTAGAGACCAAGGTAGTCAAATTGCACCTCGGCAGTGACCTGCGAGCCGAATTGCTTGATGCCGTCTGGGTGGTTGTAGCGCGAGGCAAAGTACGGCCATCCGCTACGGGGAACACGCCGTTGGCTGTCCTTGACTCGCTTGACAACGTCGACGAAATCTGCTTGAGCGTCGACATGGACAGGGTACATGCTTGTGATCCACCCGACGACTGAGGAGATGTCCATGTCGTCGTCCCAGCCTTGACGGCCGTGGCTTTCCCTGAAGATGGTGGGGGTTCCTCGATCCTTGAATGTACGGCCGAACGAATAGATCAGTGCAGAAAGGAAGAGATCAATGGGCTCCGTCTTCAGTGCGCGGTGACACTCGGGCCCAGTCAAGGAAGATGTAGCAGCCGCATCCAGCTTGAAGCACACCCGCATGGTGTCGCTGATCCTGTTGTCGCTGTCTGCCATTCCCCAATATTCCAGGTCAGACGGAGCAATGCTATCCGGGAAGGCAATGTGGGGAGGGAGGTTTTTGCGGGCATAGTCTGCCTGGAGCCGGCACCACGCTTGCCAAGGCAGCGGTTTCTCCCGTGTTGCCGACAGCTCGCCCGTTTCCACCAGCTCCTCCAACTCCTGCATGATGACACGCCACGAGACGAGGTCGATAGTTGCGTGGTGAGCAATCAGCGACAGCGCCTGCCCTTCCGGTCCGTTGATGAGATCGACAATGAAAACGGGGCCGTCAATCATGTCGACATTGGCGTGACTGTTGAGCAGAAGACGTTGCAGGTCTTCGGGGCCGGCCACCGAGCTCTCTTCGAAATGGTACGAGCCTTCTGTGTCTCGTGGGATCGTTTGCATCCACTTTCCGGACTCTGACTTGACGAAGCGGGCCCGAAGCATGGAATGCCTTTGCACAATAACATCCAGTGCTGCGGAGATGGTGTCCGCAGACAGAGGGCGTGCGAGACGGAGGAGGAAACTCTGGTTAAATCGATCGGCGCCACCCTTTTGAGAGCCCTCCGGCTGTAGCTGGAAGTAGAGCTGTTGAATTGGCGAAAGATCAAATGGAGTGTCGAACTCTTCTTGCACAGTAATAGCCCGACGCTCCGTGATAGTAACGGTAGTAGCGAGCTCGGTGATAGACTTGCAGCGGAGGACATCCTTGATCTTGATGGCCATGTTCTCGGCTTTGCACTGCGTCATCACTTGCATTGCCGAGATTGAATCTCCTCCAAGGTTGACAAAGCTTCTGTTAGGCGAAACAGAGTCCAGAGGCAGGTTCAGAACGTATCCGATGACTGTTCGGAGCTTCTCCTCGACGTCTCCGGCATTCTCCACAACTTCCTGCACAGTCTCGGGTTCTTCCTCGAGCAGGCACTCGCATTCTTTTAGAGCCTCCGCGTCCATGCTCTCAAGCCACCTCTTCACTCTGACGCGGTCGATCTTGCCGGACGGCGTCAGGGGGAAAGATTCGACAACGATCCACGACGATGGCACCATGTAGCCTGGGACTTTGGATTCTAGGCGTTGTTGAATTTGCCGAACATTGTTCTTGACTTCAATCGAGCTGGGGTCGAGAACCTTGACATCCCCAGAACAGCTCGATTGAATGGACTCGGCCGTGGAGAGAACAGTGACGAGGCGCTTCTTGCAGGCGCCGGCAGTGGGCGCCAGTACCACACCCAGACGGACGAGAGGATCAACCGAGATGTGATGCTCGATTTCGCCGAGCTCTATCCTCAAGCCTCGGACTTTAACCTGCGTGTCCTTGCGGCCGATAAAGTGGATAGAGCCATCCGGGTTGCAGCGAACAAGATCGCCCGTCAGGTATACCCTCCGTTTGCGAGACTCGGCGAACCCGGCCATCCATTCGGGATTATCAATGAAGGCAGAAGCGGTCTTTTCAGGGTCGTTGAGGTAGCCTCTGGCGAGGTGGGGGCCCTCGATGGCGAGCTCGCCCATTCCGCCGACGGGCACCAGCCGGTGGTGATCCTGGGCATCAACCACCCAGAGAAGTCCACCAACTGGCCATCCAATGTTGGCTGCGTCGGTGTGCGGTCCGACGGTGGGGTTGATTGCTGAGGCGATGGAGCATTCGGTGGGCCCGTAGCCGTTCTGGAAGTTTTTGATCTTGCCCGCCCACGTTTCGACGTCTGCCTTGGTCACAGCTTCGCCGCCGAGAACCAGCGTCTCGAGATGCGGCACGTCGCGGGGTCCGATCAGCTTTACTAGGGAAGGCGTCAGGAAAGCCCACGTCACCTTGAACTCGTTCATCATGCTGCCAATGCCTTTGCTCCGAGACTGTTCGTCGGGAACGCAAATGCAACCGCCGACGACAAGGGTGGTGAAATTCTCCAGGATGCTGACATCGAAGCTGTAAGACGCAAACTGCAGGACACGGCTGGACGAATCCATGCAGCACACACGGCTCTGGTGCAGGGCACAGCTGAGATAGGCCGAGTGCTCGACCTGAACTCCCTTCGGCTTGCCCGTGGATCCAGACGTGAAGATGAGGTAAAGGAGATGGTGCGGAGTGACTGAAGTCACGGGAGGCAGCTCTTGCCTCGGGAGCGCTTCGACCGTCGCGCGGCTGACCTCAAAGGCAGTAAGGCGGCCGACCCACATGTCGATATTCGAGGATGATGCGAGCAGGAACTGAGCATTTACCTGTTGTGCGATGTCCTCGAGACGGCTCATGGGGTACGACGAATCCAGGAAAGTGAAGGCGCCGCCAGCCTTCGCGACGGCAAGCATTGCGACAGTTGCCCACGCCGACTTCTCAAAGCACAGCGGGACAACCACCTCGGGGCCCACGCCGTTGGCCACCAGAAAATGGGCGAGCGTGTTGCTGAGAATATCAAGCTCCTTGTACGTAAACGAAGCGTCGGATGCGCATACTGCAGGTGCTTCTGGGTGCAGAATGACGTGGCGGCGGAAAATGTCGTGCACGCAAGCGTCTACCGCCTCAGGACATTTCTCGTTCCACGCCGACATGGCCTCCAAGTCTTCGCTACTCAAAATCGACAGCTGATGCAGCGGAGTCTCGATGGATTCGGACAGCTCCAGGAGGATGTTGCGGTAGGTTGCTGCTACAAGAGCAGCGGCTTTGTCTGAAAGTACTGAGGAAGAATATTCCAGGGTAGTTTGTGCGCCGCTCGTTGACTGCCGAATGGCCAATGTGATGGCGGGCTATGCAGAGTTAGCATGTCACTAGCATGCAACCGTATCAACTTACTTCTGCAGTCCGACTTTCAGACGAATATGCCGAGTCACCATGGTCAAGGCGGACGGAGGTGTTGAATAGTTGGTTTTCCGGGCCGACAACGGACTGGAACTCGGAAATGGACTGGAATGAGAAAGAAAGATCAAGCGACTTTCTCGTTTCGGTCAATATTGAGGAGAGCGGCTTATCCTCTGGGAGCGGCATGCGACAGGCCGAGTACTGTCGGGTGCCTGCACGGTCAAAGGTGAGGCCAAAGCACACGTGATCTGCAGCCAGATAGCGGCCAAGTAGGACGGCCCAGGCTGCGACACACAATTCGGCAACATCGTGCGTGAATGAAGAGGCGTCAATGGGTTTGGTCCGCCGCTGAGAGTGCGTGGGCCTGGCGGACTGCTCGATGAGGGTTGGGAATATGCATGATTCGGCGTCGGTAAGATAGTCCTGCCAGAAAGGTGCGCGCTGGCTGCTCTGCGAAAGGCTGCCCATTATTTCTACGATTAGTGGGGTATAGTTACCTTGGGTATATTATCACAAGAGAGGAAATTGCAAGAGAGGGGGCAGAGCAGCGCGGAGAGTGAGGACAGGAATTGAGGGCAGAAATGTCACAGCGACTTGATGATGCGAAATACCAGACGGTGAGAGCGAAGAGATATTTGCTGCGAGAGATGCCGGCGCAAATCCAATACGGCAGAGGCCGATGCAGATGCCAGGGCCAGGCGGGGTGCTGACAGGGCGTGCAGGGAGAAGCCGCTAACTAGCCCTAATTGCCCGGCTGAAAATAGTACCTGGAGGAACTGCCGGGGGCCGAGATGCGGGTCGGATCACGGCTCCGCCCCCACGAGGCTTGGCTGGCTTAAAATTTCCGCAAGAAGTAATGCGGCGGGTATGCGTGCGTTGGCTGCGCGGCCCGTGGAGGCCCCAAAATAGCCGACTCACGGCTTACCGAAGGATTCAACCTACCGAAGGATTCAACCGCGGGGCGCAGTGCGTTCTCGGCCAGATCTGGAGACAACGCCTGTGTCAGTCGCAAGCCTGTAAGCGCTGCAGTATTGGTGGTGTTGTGATGACGCCCTGTCCGAGCAGCGTCTCTGCAGTCAATATTGCGGCGCTGCCCGCAGTGCTTGTCGGTGCTTGACAATACCCGCACGCTCAGAGTCTCGCTGTCGCAGCTGCACTTTGCACCTGTCTTTCGCAGCTACCAGCTTGAGATGACGCTGGATCAAGATTTGGCCCACGAGGCGGTGGTGGAGTTGTTGGCGTAAGGTCTTTCCCCCAGCGTCCAAGAGCGCCCAAGTTAACGGCGACTACAGACACCAATTCGCATACCCGGTAAAATGGTAGGCTTGAGGGTTAGTTAATGTGCGATATCGGGCTGACACATGGCAGGATCGATACACAGGACGTCCTTCTCAAGCAGCAGAAGAAGGAGAGGGTGGTGGAGATCGGGCCGTCGAACACGCTGACGGTCATGGCGAAGCGGACCGTGGCAACACAGCTCAGAGACCACGACGACGCGCAATGGATCCGGAGGGACCTGCTGGCATGCGAGGACGACACTGACGAGATATACTTTCAACGAGACCTGCCGCCGCCCAGCGCGAGCACCGCGGCGGTGGATGAGGCAGCAGCGGAGCGTCGGCAGAGCCAGCCGGCCGTTGAGGAACCGGCGCCAGTCCCTGCGCCAGCGGCCAGCAGAGGGCCGGCGCCGAAGAAGGCGGACGAGCCCATCGCCGCGAAGGCCATACTGCGGGCCATGATCGCACAGAAGCTGAAGAAGCGACCCGAGGACGTCCAGGACCAGGATAGCATCAAGTCGCTGGCGGGCGGGCGGTCGACGCTCGAGAACGAGATTGTCGGCGACCTGGTCAGCGAGTTCGGCAGCGTGCCCGAGCGCGCCGAAGACATGGGCGTCGCGGCACTCGGCGACGCGTTGCAACGCGGCTTCCGGGGGGCCCTGGGCGCGCAGACGGCGGCGATGGTGGAGAAGCTGATGGGGGCGAAGATGCCGGGTGGGTTTGGGTTGAGAGAAGCACGCGCGTACCTCGACGCGCGGTGGGGCCTAGCGAGCGGCCGCCAGGACGCGGTGCTGCTAAGCGCCGCCACAGACCCGCCCGCCCAAAGACTACCCGACGTCCAAACCGCCCACGGCTTTCTCGACGCCAAAGCTCGCCGCCACCTGCTGGACGCAGGACTCCCGGTCGACGACCCGGCGCCAACTCACCAGAATGCGGCTCCGTCCGTCGACCCAGAGGCGCTCCGCTCCATCACCAAGGACCACGAGGCTTTCAACCGCCGCCAGCTGGAGCTTTACGCCCGACAGCTTGGTGTCGACCTCCACGCCGGCTTGAAAGCCTCTGAAAACCAACTTGCGGCAGCCACAGACCTCCAGGACCAGCTTGATCTGTGGAACACTGAGCATGGACACGTGTACGCTTCCGGAATCCGACCAATTTTTGATGCCAAAAAGGCGCGCTCGTTTGACTCGAGTTGGGCGTGGGTCATCCAGGATGCACTCAGCCTGTTCTACCGTTTGCTCCACGATGCACCACCACCCGACGACGCCCAAGTGCGCGAGCTCTGCAACTCCATCTCTCAGCGCTCCACTCCCAAGCTCCTCGAGGCTCTGCGCTACCTGCAAGGCGTCTGCCAGAAGGATTCGACCAACCGTCACAAAGCAGCCGAGCAGCAAATCACGTCGCTCATCAGCCGCTGTGAGGCCCAGCAGACTCCATCTTTTATCTTCCCAGCCCCAGCCAGCGGTGCCACCCACCAGATAAGGCGCAAATCATCTGGCGAATGGGTACGAGACGAGGAAGCGACCCACGCCTTTTACGAAGTACTTCGCACTGGTCAGACATCGTTCGTCGACCGCACTGTTTTGATAACTGGTGCTGGCCGTGGCTCTATCGGCGCAGAGATTCTGGCCGGTTTACTTGCTGGAGGAGCCAAGGTCATTGTGACCACCACCAGCTATTCGTCCGCCAGCATCAATGCCTACAGGGACGTGTACGTCGACCACGCTGGCCCCGGTGCCCGTCTCGTTGTTGTGCCGTTCAACCAGGGAAGCCATTCTGACGTAGAGGCCTTAATCTCGTACATCTATGACCAGCTTGGATGGGACCTTGATGCCGTTGTTCCGTTTGCCGCTATTTCCGAAGGAGGCCGAGAGGTTGACACTATCGACTCCAAGTCCGAACTGGCTCATCGCGTCATGCTTACGAATGTAATCCGCCTCGTTGGGGCTATCAAGAGGCACAAGCAGGGAGCTGGATACGACACCCGCCCTGCCCAGGTTATTCTACCACTGTCCGCGAACCACGGCATCTTTGGCGGAGACGGCCTCTACGCCGAGTCCAAGATCGCCTTGGAAACGCTGTTCAACAAATGGTATTCCGAGTCCTGGAGTAACTACCTTTCCATTGGCGGAGCTGCCATTGGCTGGACTCGCGGAACTGGGCTCATGAAAGGAAACGATGTCCTTGCAGAAGAGGTAGAGAAACTCGGCATCAGGACCTTCTCGCAATCTGAGATGGCTGCAAATATCCTTGCCTTGCTGGACCCGGAAATGATGGAAGCAATGGAGGAGCGCCCTCTCTACGCAGACTTTAATGGCGGCCTCGAAACAGTTCACGACCTCTCCGAGCAGTTGAAACAGATACGCAAGAACATCACCGATGCGGATGACATCAAACGCGCTCTGGCTGCCGAAGAGTCCTTGGATAACCCAGAAATGGCCGTCGACGAAGAACCCTTCCTTCCTTGCGCCAACATCGGGCTGGGCTTTCCAGACCTTCCAGACTTCCAATCTTCCATAAAACCACTGAACAAGCTGCACGGCATGGTTGACCTTGACAGCGTTGTTGTCGTTGCCGGCTTCTCAGAGCTTGGACCCTGGGGATCCGCACGCACCAGATGGGAAATGGAAGCCAGGGGAACCTTCTCTTTGGAAGGCTGGGTGGAGATGGCTTGGATCATGGGCATCACCAAATACGCAGAGCACCCGACGTGGCAGGGAATCGAGCAGCCTGCCGGCTGGGTTGACGCCAAGAGTAGTGAGCCCATCCAAGATCACGAGATTGAAGGACGCTACGGCGAACACATCAAAGCCCACACCGGCATTCGCATTGTTGAGCCAGAGCTTTGGGACGGCTATGACCCCGACAAGAAGCAGTTCTTCCAGGAAGTCGTAGTGCAAGAGGACCTGGAGCCGTTTGAAACATCCAACGACACCGCCCAGGCCTTTAAACGCCGCCACGGAGAGCACGCAGACGTCCTGGATGGCAAGGTGTACATTAAAAAGGGCGCAACACTCTTGATTCCGAAGGCAGCCAAGTTCAGTCACAACGTCGCCGGTCAGATCCCGACCGGTTTCAACCCGCGCACGTACGGCATTTCCGAAGACATCATCTCTCAGGTGGATCCAATCACTCTTTACTCTCTCGTCTGCACCATCGAAGCTCTATTCTCCGCCGGTATCACCGATCCATATGAGATCTACCAGTACATCCACGCTTCGGAGCTTGGTAACTGCGTTGGAACCGGCGTTGGCGGCGTGGCATCAGCAGCACGCATGTACAAAGGCCGGTCGATGGAGAAGGACGTGCCAAAAGACGTTCTCCAGGAAACTTTCTTGAACACGGTTGGAGCGTGGATTAACATGCTCCTGTTGTCATCCAACGGTCCCATTAGAACCCCGGTGGGAGCCTGCGCCACTGCCATTGAATCCCTCGACACCGCTCATGATTTGATCATGACCGGGAAGGCAAAGTTCTGCCTCGTCGGAGGTGTTGATGATCTGGAAGAGCACATGGCCTACGAGTTTGCCAATATGAAGGCCACGAATAACAACGAGCTGGATGCCGCCCACGGACGTGCTCCCAGGGAGATGTCCCGCCCTACCGCCTCGGATCGGAGAGGATTTCTCGAGTCTCATGGCTGCGGTCTCCAGGTGGTCTGCACAGCAAAGCTTGCTCTGGAAATGGGCCTTCCTGTTTATGGCATCCTCGCCTTCACTGGAACTGCGAGTGACAAGGTTGGCCGCTCTGTTCCAGCGCCTGGCAAGGGAGTCATGGTCAATGTCAGAGAACGGCCCGCAGCATTTCCTTCTCCGCTGCTCAGCCTTGATTACCGACGACGTCAGATGACATCCAGAAGGAGTCAAATAAATGAATTCAAAGAGCTGGAGCTTGCCCAGTTGGAAGAGGAAATAGCCGCCATGGACATTGACAAAGACTCTCTTGAGGAGTACAAAACCTATCGCGAGCAACACATCAATTCCGAGGCTTCACGCCAGGAGTCTGATGCCTTGCGGGCTTTTGGAAACAACTTTTGGAGACAACACCCGGAGATTGCGCCCATTCGTGGCGCTCTTGCAACCTGGGGTCTCTCGATTGATGATCTCCAGGTGGCATCATTCCACGGCACCTCGACCATCAAAAATGAGCAGAACGAGTGTGAAATAATGCAGCGTCAGCTCACGCACCTCGGTCGGACTCGCGGAAACAGGATATTGGGCGTCTTTCAGAAGTATCTCACCGGTCATCCGAAAGGAGCAGCTGGTGCTTGGATGCTCAACGGATGCTTGCAGGTATGACCCTGCCTCCAACCAATTCTCTCATCACGCCATGCTGACCCAAACAGATCATGCAGACCGGCATCGTTCCAGGAAACCGCAATGCAGACAACATCGATCCTTATCTCGAGCAGTTCGACCACATTGCCTTCATGAACAAGAGCATCCAGACAACAGGTATCAAAGCTGCATCTGTCTTCTCTTTTGGCTTTGGGCAAAAGGGAACACAGGCAATTGTCGTTCACCCCAAGTACCTCTTCGCAGTTTTGGACGAAGCAGAGTATGATGTTTACAAAAGGAAGACGTTGCAGAGGCGAAGGGTTGCAACTGCAGAGTTCCAGCAACGAATGTTGAATGGGACGTTATTCATAGCCAAGGATGTTGCTCCATTCCAGGGCAAACGAGAAGCGGAGGCTTTGATAGATCCTACCTCCCGCCTGTCTTCGTCGTAGTATCTGTGGTTTGTTCCTTTTAGTCGCCTGTAACTGCTTAAGCGTTTTGTATTAATTTTTTTTCTATTTTTTCTGCCAGTTGATACCTCGTAATAAGTCAAATTAATTTTATTATTACATGTCTTAATGTTGAATACTTGAATCAAGCATACGACTGTTTATGTTCTCTAATACCGAGTAGTCTTGTTGTGTTGCCGATGTCGTTGTTTTGTGGTGAAAATATCCCACCCGCAAAATCACAACCAAATTCACGTTTAAAATTATTGAGAGCATCCACACTCACGACATCTACATTCAACATATATTCAGCATTTAATTCATGGGTCAAAGATTTGTTTGTTTTAATTACGAATAGAAAAATTCCATTAAGGTGAATACAATAATGCGCTAAAGATCGATGCAAATCTTCCACCAAACGTTCACCTTCCGAAAGAAAATACCTTTGGAAGTGCCTGCCACATACCTTCCAAAACGCCGTATATACCGCCTGAATATACCAGGTCATCTTTATCATTGATGGACGCATCAGGAGGCAATACCTGCTCTCGCCATCCAAACGCATCATGGCTCACACCACGCTGGATATCCTGTAGAGCTTGGAGCAGTTTCTGGCAGCAAGGCCCAGCAGTACTGCTGCCATCCTGGTATACGAACTTCTGATCAAGCGACTGACGGGTAATGGAGCGAATTGGCACCAGTGCCGCAGCCGTTCCAACTGCAATCACCTCATCAAACGACGCCAGCTCTTCATACTTGATCTGCGCCAACAGTCAGTCACGCAACCAGAAGCGATTGCCAGTCCCACTTACAGAACGAGTCTCAACATCCCAGCCGAAGCTCCGCGCCAGCTCAATGCAGCTGACACTGGTGACGCTCCTGATCACATTCTTGCTATCCGGCACCACCAGGCGGTAGCCGCCCCCCGCGTCGTCCCCCCTCGCCTGCACGCCAATAAACCCGGACGTACTGAACTCGTCAATCTCGGTATTCGTCAGGCTGTCCAGATGCAGCGTGATGCCAAAGCCGTCCTTCTTCGCCTTCTCGCTCCACCGGATGACGGGCGCGTAGTTGCCGCCGACCTTCGCGGCGCCGGTGCCCTTCGGCGCTGTGCGGTCGAAGTCCTCGAGCACGAGCGCGTCGCAAGCGAGGCTGCCGTGGTACGCGTTCAGCGGCTGCACGTACACGGTGAATAGGTATTCTTGCGGTGGTGTTAGTGGCAGGTGCGCGGACGCGCCAAAGACCACGGGCCGGATGTAGAGCGCGGCGTCGGCGTTGTGCGGCGGGACGAACGCCGCGTTGGCGCCTACGGCTAGCTGGACGCATGCCTTGAAGTGGGCTTCGGGCATGGATGGGATGGAGACGAAGGAGGAGGAGTGGTTCATGCGCCGGGCGTGGTCCGAGGGCCGGAAGATGTTGATGTTGCCCGAGGGGTCGCGGAAGGCTGCGAATGATGGGGGTCAGCGGAATGGGGAGACATGAGGAATTGGTGAGGAGGTGGTACCCTTCATGCCTTCGTAGGCTTGCTGGCCGTAGTTGAAGGCGGGAGCGAGGCCGTGGACGCGCAAGAAGGGATCGGCGACGAGCTGCGGCGCGCTCCACGATCCGGTTGAGACTGTGTACCGGCTCTCGACATGCCCATTGACTAACGCTTGATCAGCTACTGTTCGTCTTGTTGTCTGTGGTGCTCATTACATGGCTTGGACTCGAATCCGATCTTCTTCCAGTCAATGCTGGACACGGGAGGGGGAGGGAAAACCATTTTCGGCTTAGCTGGGAACGGATTCTACGAGGGCTTTACAGATAGAGTAGCTCTGCAGATAAAGGCTAGCAACATGCAAGGACTAAGTAACACTGAGACAGTTGCATGCTCCGGGTAATTCTTATGGATAAATAGCGCTCCGCCACGCATGTAGGAGCCACCAACGGCCAAATTTAACTTTCGATAGATTTTGCATGCGCATGGCACGGTGAAGAACAGTGAGACGGGCCTGATGTGGGTCGCCAACGTGGCTTGCATGTGGCTTCGAAGAAACGCAGGTTGGTTAATGTGTGTGCCGTGGGGGCCCCTGGCGGTGGGTATGTCGGGCTATTTTCCGACGCGCGGAAGTGGGGTGGGGGGCCTGCGCCCCGACGTAAGCAGCCGCCAACAATCGTTGCTATACTTGGTTGGGTGCCCCTGGTCCGGCTGCCTGGAATGGGTAATAAGACAGCCCGATCGGGAAATGTGCGGGGAAAGGCTGACTAGATGTGCTCAACGTTAATTTATCTTGGCAGCGGATTATGGTGATTGACTCACAGCGGATTCTGAAGCCTGCAACTAGGAAGTGTAAAAGCTGCAATAGTTTCTTACGGCCTGCAAGCATTGAAGCAACTTAGACGAATGAGGTATTCAAGGCAAAAAATCAATAAACAATATGCAGGTGACACGCTGAGCTGACTCACGCCACAGGAGGCACCCTGACAGATGCCGAGATCTGCACGAAATGCACTAAGTATGATCTTCAGATTACCGATGCAGATTGGCGACAAAAATTATGCAGACGATTGTCTATCCATAAACACCAGATACAGATGATGAGCTAAAACACAAACATCAAAAAGCTATCAACGCCGAGACTTTGCAAATGAACTTCTCAAAAACTCCTTGTACAAGTGCTGTGCTCTCCCACGTGACCACATTAATGCCCATATAGGCGGAAATTATGCTTAACCGACAAGGTCAAACTTCTTGCCCTTCACGCTCTTCCACTCCATAATTGCTGCACCAAGGATTGAAACGGCTGCCAAAGCCGTAGGAACCAGCAGAGTGGTGGTCACGGCATCATTGTAGGCCTGCAGAACGCCCGCCTTGTCCGCCTCAGGCACGGCCTTCTCCAGCCCCGTGGCGCCCGCCGCCAGCACGAGGGCCGGGTTGACGTCTGGGACGTAGCTGCGCAGGTTCCCGATGAACTTGTTCTGGAACAGGTTCTGGGCGATGAGCAGGATCAGCGAGCCGCCGACGGTCTGGCCAAAGATGACGACGGCGGTGCCGGCGGCGACGTCGGCCATGTCGAGCACCGTCTGGACCGCCATGAGCGGCTGCTGCATACCCAGCCCCAGGCCCACGCCCAGAACGATCTGGTAGCCGATCCACTTGGAGCTGGACGTGTCGGGCTCGAGCGTGGTGAGCAGGCCGGCGCCGACGGCGCTGACGGCGGCGCAGAGGATCATGAACGGCGTGTAGTAGCCCCACGCCGAGATCATGCCGCCGGCGAAGACGGAGATGACGACGACGGAGAGCACCATGGGCAGGTTCATGACGCCGGAGCGCGCGGCCGAGGCCTGCTTGATGGCCTGGAACCACAGCGGGAGGTAGTAGACGATGGTGAAGAAGGCGGCGCCCAGGGCGAAGGAGAAGAAGACGGCGCCGGCCACGCTGCGCTTCTTCATGATGCGCGGCGGGAGGGTTGCGTTGTCCTGCTTCCAGAACTGGATCCCGACGAAGCAGCAGAACAGCACGAACGAAGTCATGAAGAGCGCGACGATGCGCGTGCTGCCCCAGGCGTACTTGGTCCCGCCCCACTGCAGGGCGAGGAGGCAGGAGATGATGCAGGGCATGAAAGCTGCCATGCCAAGGAAGTCAAACTTCGCCAGGCGCTGCTTCATCGTCAAGGTCGAGGTCCGCTTGGGAGTCATCGAGGGCGTCAGGAACGCTACAACGGCAATTGTGATGCCACCGAGCGGCAGGTTGATGTAGAAACACCAGCGCCATGATGCATGGTCAGTAAACAAGCCACCCAGAAGCGGGCCACAGATGGCTGCAATGCCGGAGATTGCACCGACCGCACCGGTGTAGATTGGACGATATTGCAACGGAACTGAGAAAAATGTTAGTCAATGCGAGACCAAGATGATTTCAACACGTACTGGTATGAGCCGCAATGATCAATGCGCCGGAGAAGATGCCAGCGCCGCCCACACCAGCAATGGCTCTGCCGGCAATCAAGACGGCGGAGGAATTGGCAGCCCCGCAAATCAATGAACCAACTTCGAAGATGAAGATGGTCACCAGGAAGGTCCATTTGACTGACAGAATGCTGTAGAGCTTGCCAAAGGGTAGCTGGAATGCAGCAGTGGTGAGGAGGTATCTGTGTAAGGTCAGACACAGCGGATACATTTTGAAGATTATGACTTACGCGCTGCCATACCAGCCAACATCTGCCAGTGACTTGAACTGGTTGGTAATCTCGGGAGCAGCGGTTGCAACAATTGTTTGATCCTGTGAAGACATGTAAGAACCCCATCAGGAAGGCAAGAGGGACAAGGACTGACCAATGTTGTAACGAAAACGGCACAGCAAAGAGCAAGCGTGATGGACACCAACTTCCATCCAGTAGGGTACTCCGTTTGCTCCTCTTTCTCATTTTCCACTGACGAACTTGCGGTACGTCCAAACGAGAGCTCAGAAACAGCCGGTGGGTGACTGAGCGCTCTTTTCCCGAGGCGAATGCTGCTACTGCTACTAGAATCTCCAGACCTGTGAGCAAGCGGCCTCGGAGGAGCCACAAGGGCAGAATCTCCAGTCATCTCCATGAGTGCTGTGGTAGAATGAGGATGAGCGACTGTAGAACAGAGGGGAAATGACAGATGTGCGTGCTGGGAGAAGCAGTGATGACAGCCCACGTAGCTGACATCTTATGGAATAAAGCGCCAAAGCAGGTCCAAGACCATTGCATCTAATCATACTATCCTAGATCTTGGCCGGCGCCTCGACAGTTGGTTCCCCATGGATGGCGCTTGCGACGTGTCAGACAAGTGCCGTGAATAGAGCCTCGCTGTGGGTCCGACGGCCCCAGCCACGCGTTGGTGGAGCATGGGTGGTTTGTGCACACCACGGCATCTGCCGAGTGGAAATCGTCAGCACTGACGGCCGTAGAGAAATCCTTCGGGATCTGAGAATTTAGCAAGTCTTGCAGAGAGTTGCGGGCCAGACCGCTCATCGTGATGGCTCGCATGACCCGCCCAGGCGGAGGCGCAGACAATTGGAACAGGCGGTGCAGGGAACCTCAGCATTCAATCTATTTGCAGCTGCAGTCACGATCGCATCTCCCGCTAGGCTCCCCGCCGGGCCGAGTCAGGAAAGAATGCTCGGCGTGCTGGAGCGCTGCCGTCGTTGAGACTCAGATCATCACCGCACCCGCGCTACGGCCTTCGGAAGAGGGGTATTTTACATAATTTTAATATTCCATATGCAGAGCTGAGACGAATCAAGCAATTTGAAGACTATCGAAAACTAACATGAACGCAAACTGTGATGGTGAGAAACGTGTCAGAGCCCGTGCAATTGCCGTTTGCGGAACTGGAGAACTGGGCCGTTCTTGGCGCCAGTAACATGTTCCTTCAGCTCGAAGTTTCCAAGCGGTTCTTGTCCCTCTGGGAATTTTAAGTCCAAGGCCCAGAGCAAGTGCGAGAAAGTGAGCAACAGCTCAACCATTGCAATGCCCTTTCCAACGCAACTCCTGGGGCCTCGCGAGAATGGCGAAAACGCAGCGAGAATCTTTGATCTTTCATCTGCGCTTTCAACAAGCCATCTCTCAGGGCAGAAGTCGAAGGGGTTAGGGTAGTGTTCCGGGCTATGCTGCAGGCTCCAAATGCCGACGCCCACGTCGTAGCCGCGGGGAATGAAGTGGCCCCCAACTGCCATCCCGTCTTCAGACTGCACCTGGCGCCATAGTGCAGCGCCAACGGAGGGTGCTAGGCGCATGGCCTCGTTGATGCAGGCAAGGAGGAAGGTGCAGCTGTTGAGCTTCCGACCCAGACGGATCTCCGACTCGTCCTCGAATGCCGTACGCACCTCTCGTTGGGCCCGTTCCAGGCACTGCGGGAATTTCGCAAGGTAGAACATGGTTGCAGCAATGACAGTCGAGGTAGTGTCAGCACCGGCAACGATCAGCGTGGTGCTTTCGGCGCCAAGCTCGTTCAGGGTCAAGCCCTGGTCGGTCTCGGGGTCCTTGGATTTCGCCAGGAACGAGAACACGTCGTGCGGGGTTTGTGACTTCCCCAGCTTGATGCGGTCGCCAACCATGCGCGTCACAAAGGACACGAAGACGCTCCGGGCGGCGATGGCGGCGGGGAAGAAGCGCTTGTGGATCTTCCAGTGCCCGAGCGCCGGGTATTGGAACAGCGTGCCCATCCGGACGTTGGAATCCAGGATTGCCTTCAGCACAGGGCGGTACTGCGCGCTTCCCAACATATCGTATTTGCCGGAAAATACTACGGAGGCCATGATATCGAATGTCAGGTAGTCGCACCATTCGGAAACATTGACCGGCGCAGACCAGGCCTCGTCGCCGCCGTCGCGAGGGAGCTCGGCGAAGACGGCCACAAACTTTTCGACCTGCTCGACGATTGCGGGCTCAAAGGTTGCGATATTGGCATCTGACAATGCTTGGCACATCACGCGACGCCTGCGGCCGTGCTGCCTCTTGTCGCGCAGAGTGAGGATGTTGGGCGCGCGGTGAATGAGGGCGTTGTAGGTCGTCGCCTTCGGGAGATTGCTCTTGTGGCCGTGCACGTCACGAAGCGCATCGGCCGTGTTGATGAGGAGGCGATCGGGTGCATAGCGAACAGTCTCGCCGTATTTTTGGTGGCATTTCCACATGTCAACGTGGATGTCGCCCATCCACGCATGGTATGCAGCGTAGAAATTGGACACCTTGGCCAGCAATGGGCCAGGATGTTTTGCCAGCGGATGGAAGAAAACGCGGTAGATGCATAGTCCCAATACCTAAACATCAATCAGTACATGTCTTGTAAAATGATCGTTCTGGTGCTCATCATACATATGCAATGGCAGATGTGAAGATCAGAGCGCAGGAGGACGCAAATGCGCCTACGAACAGAGAGAGAGGAGCCATGAGGCAGGAAACAGTAGTGCAAGCAGGATACGGTAATTCAGGCGAAGAGCAGCGGGACTATCCAGACGGCGAGCCGTACAGAATTGATAATATGTCATGGGCGCAGGCCAGCAATGTTTCGTGGTGTTGCTATTTTGGTACCTGTCGACCGCAGCAACCTTGCCGCCTTCTAGATCCCAATGTGCACGCACCCGGCCCGGGTTGGTGGGGCCGGGCGGCTCAGTGACGCGGCGTCGGCAGTTTCCTCGCCATGGTGGTATGGGCATGGTGTGACGGGCCCAGAAGCAGTATTTTGTAGAGGAAGGATCGGGCTGCATCTGACAGGGCGATGCGTGTAAGAAAACAATAAAAATTGGTGTTGTGCAGGATTGAGGGGAGGCACAGGCGCTTGACGTGGCTGAGTCTACGTTGGTGGTGGGGCTACCCCGGATCCGGCTCCCAATTTCAGTGCTGACAGCTATTTCTCCATGGCCAAGCTTTAGGCTAAGCCCTATCGGCCCCCAGCCGTTGAATCATGCACCACGGTTTGATCCGCTCAGCAGCATCCTTCGCGTTGGTGGCCGCAATGCAACGCTGCAAAAGCCCTCCTCGCTCTTTTGGCCCCAGCCACGACGCCATAAGCCCCGGCCAGCAACACGCCATCACGTGCTCGCCCAGCAACTTGACGTACTGCCCACAACTTATCAGATACACCCGGCCGAGTTGTCTCCAGACATGCTGTACGCGTTTGCCAGCGGAAATCATGTTCTCTGCCAACTCGACCCCCGCAACCTCGTTGTGCTCAACGCCGGAGCTGAGCCCTCCGCATCCTCCCTCCCCAACGATACCTCTCACAATTTCTCGAGGCTCCTCGTCCGTTACCTATCACTTCGCAGCTCGCAACCACCGTCGAGCACGACAACTTGTTTCTCAATTCAATGTTTACAACACCAATGATACCCCAACCCCAGCCCAGCTGGCGGCCGCCTTCCTATCATATCTAAGCCGAGATATCCCAGAAAGACAAGTCGGTGACGACCAAATCCTTCACATATCTCTCAAACACTTCCAAACCACGTTTCTGGAGAATGACGACATACATTCCCTGGCTGCGCGCCTCGATATTCCCTGCGAGATGAAGCAGGATCTCATCAGAAATTTCTACACCGCCGCAGCGTTCAACGATGGCCGATATCTTCCTTCCGCCCTTCTTTCAGCCGCTGATGATGGATCCGCACGGATATACACCATCTTCGGTGGTCAAGGAAATACTGAGTTGTTCTTCGATGACATTCGCGAACTCTATCGCACCTACGAGCCACTCCTCAAAACATTTGTGAGGCAGTCTGCCAGCTTACTGCTTGCATTGTCTCGTGATCCCAGAGCTCAGGATACTTTCTACGAAAAGAATCTCGACGTCGAGGCCTGGCTGCAGTCACCCTCATCCACCCCAGATGTCTCCTTTTTGATCAGCGCACCTGTCAGCTTCCCATTGATTGGTCTGTTGCAGATGATGAATTACATGGTTACCTGTACGGTGCTTGGTATTTCGCCAGGAGAGTTTGGAAACTCTATCAGCGGCACGACAGGCCATTCTCAAGGCATCGTTGTTGCCGCTGTCGCTGCAGCTGCCGACTCTTGGGATTCATTTTATCGTCTTTCCATCTCGGCTCTTTCTATACTCTTCTGGATTGGTGTTCGATCTCAGGAGGCCTTTCCACAGACCAGCATTTCACCGGAAGTTGTTGCGGATGCGCTCGCAAACAATGAGGGAACACCAACGCCTATGCTGAGCATCAGAGACTTGCCGCAAGGACTGGTAGAAAAGGAGATTGCAGCAACAAACAAGTACCTCTCTCCGAACAGCCATGTTTCGATATCCCTCATCAACGACTCCCGGAACAACATCGTAGTTGCCGGTCCTCCAACATCACTGGCTGCCCTGAACGTTCGCCTGCGTCGAATGCGGGCGCCTTCGAAGCTCGACCAGACCAGAGTTCCATTCTCGAAGCGGAAACCAGCATTCAGCACCTCATTCCTTCCCATATCATCACCTTTCCATGTCTCGTCCCTCTCGCGGGTGACCAGAGCCGTCATGGAAGATCTCCGGGAAGTGAAGATCAACAGCAGCTGTCTCCGAATTCCCGTGTATCATACATCCACTGGTGAGGACATCAGCACGGTGGGAAACTTCGACCTTGTTCCTGTCCTTGTACGTATGGTCACCGAGGAGACTGTGCGCTGGGAGTCAGCCACTCTCTTCGAAGGTGCAACGCACATCATCGAATTTGGCCCTGGAGGACCTTCAGGGATTGGTGCTTTGACAGCACGCATGAAGGATGGTGCGGGCGTGCGTGTTGTACTTGCGGACCGCATGGAAGTAGCTGGCGACCTGGGTTGCAAGGTCGAGCTGTTCAGTCCCCGGGATAGCGACATCCAATACGGCACGAATTGGGCTGAAGAGTATCAACCTCGCCTTGTCTGTGCAGCCGGCCGTACCATGGTGAAAACGAGGCTGAGCCGACAACTGGGTGTGCCACCAATCATTGTCGGTGGAATGACTCCGACCACTGTGCACCCAGACTTTGTGGCGGCGACAATGCAGGCGGGGTTCCACATTGAGCTTGCTGGAGGCGGCTATCACAGCCCGGACACAATGGAGAAAGCACTTCTTGATCTGGCCGAGAGGATTCCTGCAGGACGCGGCATCACCGTCAATCTCATCTACGCTAACCCTCGCGCGATGAATTGGCAGGTTTCTCTCATCAAAAGGCTTCGCTCTGAAGGCGTCCCGATTGATGGCCTCACAATTGGTGCTGGTGTCCCGTCTCCCGAAATTGCCAATCAGTACTTCCATATGGGTCTACGCCACGTATCGTTCAAGCCCGGCTCTGCATCTGCAATCGATTCTGTGCTAGACATTGCACGATCGAACCCAACGTCCCCCATCATCCTCCAGTGGACTGGTGGGCGCGGCGGAGGGCATCATTCATGTGAAGATTTCCACCAGCCCATCCTCCAGAAGTACTCCAAGATTCGCCGCTGCGAAAACATCATCCTAGTCGCAGGAAGTGGGTTCGGCAGTGCTGCAGACACCTACCCGTATCTCACAGGGAATTGGTCTCTCGAGTTTGGGTACCCACGAATGCCATTTGACGGATGCCTCTTCGGGAGTCGGATGATGGTGGCCAAGGAAGCCCATACAAGCCAGGGTACCAAACAGGCGATCATTGCAGCAAAAGGCCTCCCCAACGAGCAATGGGAGATGACGTACAAAGGCTCCGCCTGCGATAGCGATATCATCACCGTCATCTCCGAGATGGGCGAGCCGATGCATATGATTGCCACGAGAGCCGCGAGGTTCTGGGCAGATATGGACGAACGAGTTTTCAGCAAACCTCCAGCACAACAGCTTCGATTTCTACAGGAGAACCGGGAACACATCATCCAAAGACTGAACAATGATTTTCAGAAAGTCTGGTTTGGTCTTGATGATGCGGGAATTCCAGTGGATCTCCAGCGAATGACGTATAGCCAGGTTGTTTCTCGCCTTCTCGAGCTTCTTTGCTACGAGGAATGCGGTACTGTTGACTGGATTGATGCTTCGTACCAGCGTTTCGTGGTCGACTTCCTCCGTCGGGTTGAACAGCGGTTCTCCGCCGCCGGGAAGTATTCCATCACCAGCAAATGTACGAACCCCGCTGAAGTGAGAGACATTTCACGGACAGTTTTTACTGCATACAATTCCGCACAAGAACAGTTCCTGCACCCTCAGGATGTCGCTTTCTTCTTGCACTTGTGCCAGCGGAGAAGCCAGAAGCCAGTTCCTTTCATACCGGTCTTGGACGAGAACTTTCAGACGTACTTCAAGAAGGACTCACTCTGGCAATCGGAGAATCTCGACAAGGTTGTTGGGAAAGATGCAGGACGCGTCTGCATTCTACACGGCCCTGTGGCTGCCTCGTTCTCGGACAAGGAAGAGCCTGTGAAAGATATTCTGGACGGAATTCACAACGGCCACATCGAAGCCCTGAAGGCTGATTTCTACGTGAGCAACCAAACCATCCCGTCCGTTGAATACATGGGCGTCCAAGAATTCACTGGATGTTACCCCGAGAACACCAGCATCATTGAAACTGAACCCGACATCATCCTCCGGTTACCACGTTCATCCGACAATCTGCCTTCGGCTGAGTCCCTCAGAGCCTTCCTCGCTGGTCAATTCCCCTCGTGGCGATCTGCACTTTTTTCCTCCAAGATTGTCCAAGAGGGCAGTCGTTGGCGAGAGAATCCTTTGAGTGCCATAATCTCTCCAGCGGCTGGACAGTGTGTGGAAATCAAGAATCACAATGATATCCTCAACACTCAAGTCGTCATTTTAGAGCCATTGGCAACGTCTAAAGACCAAGCAAAGACGGTGGAGATGTCCTTCAGCTTTGGCACCAAGGAGATCTCAGTTTCCCTGACGCATCATCAGACAGCGGCGACTCAGCCGGCGGAGCTCTTGCTTCGGTTTCGTTACCAACCTGAGGTTACTGGTGCACCGATAGCGGAAATTATGCACGACCGTCTGGAACGCGTCAAGTCTTTCTACTGGCAAGTCTGGTTTGCAGACGAGCCGCGTTGTCCAGATGCCACCATTGAAGATGTTTTCCGCAGTGGATATGTCATTATCGATGCTGGTATGATTCGCAGCTTCGCAGCTGCTGTGGGAAATCGCGGTGAAGCCTTTATTGGGACAATCGGTGGTCCAATGGAAGCGCCTCTGGACTTTGGCATCGTCGCCGCCTGGAAGGCCATCATGAAGCCGTTGTTTGCCATCAATGCAGATCTCCTGACGTTGGTACATCTCTCAAACCAGTTCAAGATGGTAGCTGGTGAGCAACCCCTTCATGAAGGTGACGTGGTTACAACAACAGCTTCCGTTACTGCCGTCGTCAACCAGGAGTCTGGGAAAATGGTTGAAGTTACCGCCGTCATCAACCGGAGTGGTTCCGCCGTCATGGAAGTTACTTCGCAATTCCTATTCCGAGGAGCTTATAACGACTCTGAAAACACTTTCAGGAAATCAGTTGTGGACGATGTCCGGGTGCAGATGAGAAGCGCCAAAGACGTTGCAATCCTCAATGCAAAGCCTTGGTTGAAGCTTGTAGATCCGCAACTAGATCTCTCAAACAGAACGTTGAGCTTCCAGCTCCAGCACTGCACTCGAAACTCTTCCGTCAGCGTCACTGGAAACGTATCTTGCGGAGGGCGAATCGTCGGCTCCGTCGAGTATCACTCCTCGACCAGCAGTGCCGATCCTGTCTCTGGGTATCTACAGCGCCATGGTGAGCCCACGCAGAAAATTGTCCCACTAGACAATCAAATTCCTATTGAGGGATCGTTCTGTGTCCAGATTCCGGAGTCGAATCTCCGGTATGCGCGAGTATCAGGAGACTTCAACCCGATCCACACGTCACGTACTTTTGCATCGTACCTTGGGCTCCCCGGAACCATCACACACGGTATGCATACTAGCGCAGCAGTAAGGAGCCTCTTGGATGTCACTGTTGCCAAAGGCTATCCGTCCAGAGTTCGAAAGTACATGGCATCCTTCCAAGCCATGGTGCTGCCTGGAGACCAGCTCACAGTGTCAATTTACCACACGGCCATGCTCCAAGGCCGCAAGATCATCAAGTTGGAGGCACGCAACAGCAAGGACGAAGTGGTGATGTCTGCTGACGCCGAAGTCGATCAACCAAGCGCCGCGTACATCTTCACCGGCCAAGGCTCGCAGCGCAAGGGAATGGGCATGGAGCTTCGGGAGAAGAGCGCAGCCGCTGCATCTGTATGGACGAGGGCAGACGAGTACTTCCAGGAAAACTACGGTAAGCCTCCCGGTCACCCTCTTATTTGCTTACGCTTCTGACAAGGCATTCAGGATTCCGCATAACCACCATCGTCCAGGACGACCCTCAGGAACTCACCATCCACTTCGGCGGGCCCAAGGGTCGCCGCATCCGCGCCAACTACCTCTCCATCCTCGACGACGCCGCTTCGAGCCCGCACCGCGGCGCCTTCGTCCGCGCCAGCCAGATGTACCGAGCGCTGCACGCCAAGCGCTGCACGTCCTACACCTTCCGCTCGCACCTCGGCCTGCTCTCGGCGACGCAGTTCACGCAGCCCGCCCTCACGCTCATGGAGGTGGCGCGGTTCGCGGACCTGCGCGCGCGCGGGCTGGTCGCCGAGAGCGAGGACGACGACCTGTCGTTCGCGGGCCACTCGCTGGGCGAGTACGGGGCGCTGGCGGCGCTGGGCGGCGGCCAGTTCATGCGCGTCGAGAACCTGGCGGCCATCACGTTCGTGCGCGGGTTGACGATGCAGATGGCCGTGACGCGCAGCGCGAGCGGGCGGTCCGCGTACTCGATGTGCGCCGTCAACCCGTCCAAGGTGTGCGCGCGGCGGTCGTTTGGCGAGTGCGGTTTGGCTGATGTTGTGGCCGCCATCGTGGATGCGAGTGCGAGTGGTGGGCCTGATGATGATGATGATGATGATGGCTGGCTGCTCGAGATCGTCAACTACAATATCAGGGACCTGCAGTATATCTGCGCGGGCGACGTGCGCGCGCTGGCCTGCCTGACCGAGGTGCTCAACCGCTTCGTGCGCGACCGGGAGGCGCGCCCCTGGTTGGATCGGGAGCGCCTGGTGTGCGTGGTGCGGCAGTGCGTGGAAAGGGTGCGGGCGATGCCGCAGCCAGTCGACTACGAGCGCGGGCCGGCGACGGTGCCGTTGAAGCAGATCGACGTGCCGTTTCACTCGAGCTTCTTGGCTGGCGGCGTCGACTCGTATCGCCGGTTCCTGCAGAAGCACATCAAGCGTGCCGACATCGCGCCCGAGAGGTTGGTGGGCAAGTGGATTCCGAATGTTACTGGAGTGCCGTTTGGCGTGTCCCGCGCACATTTTGAGGAGATGCATCGCGTAACAAACTCGCCACGGCTTCGAGACATTCTCGAAAATTGGAACAAGGCTTAGAAAGAATAGAATAGTAGTGCGGTAATACCTAATAAACATCTTGGTGATATTTTCTCTTGTCTAATCTTTTTCCTGGTAATATATGACTGATATTGCATGACTCCCGTCGTTAAAGCCATTCGGAAAGGTCGAGCGCGGATCTGTCTATATTCACCAGTGATTCCTGTACCCATACATGTGATGATAGCAAACTGGATGCATCAACCCGTTTACAGCGGCATAGTCAGGATGCCACAGGAAGACAGTTCAGGCGGTGTCTACACTTGATCAGTTCCACCCACTGCGTGACAGGGACACGATAACCGGACACGTCAAGAGGGACTCACCGTCATACATCCCTGTCCACGATCGAACCCACCAAGTTGAAAAATCAATCCGACGATAACCTCCCCCAGCGGTGCCCTTAGCGTGTACCAGCCCTGGCCACAGTCAGACCCCCAAACAACCTCTCGTCCACGGTTCGTTCCAATCTTCCGGCAGCAGTCAGCAAAAGCCATGTCCAACCAGCGGCGGCAACCATCTCAGCCCGCTTACCTTCACCGACAGAGCACAATCCACGTCACCAGACACCTCGACTCTGTCTATGACCTCGCCCCCAGGACCGTCGATGTCCAACTCGACCAGCTCCTTCTCCCAATCGATGTTGTTCCCCAGGCGGACTTTGCTGCCGGCGTGGACGTTGCACGATAACAGCCCGTTATCATCGGAATCGAACTTGGCATACGCGCCGCGGAGGACGCGGGCGTAGTGGTGCATGGTGGTGGTGTATGTGGCGGCAGCGCGGTTGATGGCGGCGTCGAGCACATCGTTGGCCGCAGTGACGGTACCGGAGAGGCGCTGCAGCTTCTGTAGGTCGGCTGGATGACGCTTCGCCAGTAGTACGACCTCGTGGGGGATGACATCGGCCGGGATAGTAGCGTGGCTCGGGCGCGGTGGGTCGGAGGGAGGAGGAAACCAGGCGCGGATGGAGGGGTGGTTCCAGATGCCGTATTCGTGATCGACGAAAAGTTCGCATTTCCACAAGAGGTCTTGGCAAATGTGCAGATTGCGAGTCTCTTCGGAAATGGGATTCGGCTCTGGAGAGAAGGGGGCTGGGGCCAGGGAAAAGTCGTTCATTGGCGGTCTGGCACACTGGAGGAGGCCGAGACTGCCGACAATTCCGTCCTGCGCATTTGAGATGAGTTGGTGACTATAACAGCAAAATGAGGAAGATACAGTACTCACCACCATATGTCCTACTACGCCTACAAACATCTTCCCTTCACTGACGAGCAGTGGGCGCTCACACTCGCGCGGTAATCCGAGGAGTCGGTTTTTTGCTCCGCGCATCAGGATCTGTGACGAACAACATGAGCTTACGTGACTTCCAAACTGGCACAGCGCAGAACCCTACCAAGATGCCCTTGACAGAAGTCGTCAAGGTACAACTTTTGTTCACGATGGGATCGATATACAGGACCAAGCCTCCAATCTGCGCCGGATTCACGATCAAGCAAGTTTCCCGTGACACGCCCTCGGCGGAATCGTCCCGCCCAAAGAGCCTGCGGCTTCCGTTGAAAGTCATGGCCAATCCGACCAGCGAACCGTTTCTGGTACCGTTTCTGATCCCCACGGTGCGATCATAGGCCCAGAACGCCTCAAACAGAGCAATGGGCGAGTCGAGCTCCGCCCACGAGCGGATCCACACGGTCGAAATGGTCTCAGCGTCCTCAGCGGGTGGCGGATATGCGACTATCGGCATGCGCGGAGTGTCGGCGTGGTTCTCGATCAGCTGGGCTGTTTCATCGCACTCGTCCTCCTGGGGTCGTTGCCTCTGTTTTGCTTGATGATAGTGGTCGGCAATCTTCTCGCAGACGCCCCAGATGCGGCGGCGGTTGGCAAGGGCCATGAAGGGCCCGCTCATCCAGAGCCGCGGCCGTGTCTGCGCGTACAGCCAAAAGAACAGGGTGCGGAAATCACAGCCTTCTGTAGGTGTGGTGGCGTCGTCTATGAGATAGCGCATCTTGTGGAACCACGGTGTGTGTTCCCTTAGTCGTTGTTTCCAGAAGACGTTGTTGTTCAGCAGACATGTGTGGACGAACCACGATGCCTTGTTCAGGTTCAGAACAGAGTCGGAGGGGAGCAGGGCAGTGATGTTGTACAAGATGTCGTACGGTATATTGGCGAATGGATCGTGGCGAACGCGGGCTTCCAAGTCCAGAGGAGTCTTCGTGTGGCCTGGCGGTTTCAATTCTCCACTGGAGATGACCTTGCGAACCATGTCTAATAACTTGGGCTCTAGCGTAGGCTTCGCACATAAAAACTAAAAAAAAAAAAAAAAAATTCAGTCAAGAGCACATTTAGGGCTAGCAGAATGAGCATTACCTCTTCGCCGGGCTTGGAATCCCACTCCGTGCCATGTTCGGGACCGGGGTTACCATAATTCACAAACTGCAAGGAATTGCGGCAATCGGGAGTCAACTGGCGCAGCACGCCATATAGAAGATCCTTGTCTAAAACTCGAAGACTGTGGTTGCCTGTGACTGCCCTCAAGAGTATTTTGAGACAACACCAATGAAAGGGAAATACCGGTACGTCATGGGTGTCCCCCTGGAAGTAGCTAATGAACTAATCAGCGCATGGGATGGAAGGGAAACGGGAAATGGACCAATTATATCTGACTAAGCCGTCAGTGTCATCAAACTCGACTTCTTCAGGAAGTGGTTCAGCTTCTACTTCTACTCTGCCCTTGTTACTGTTAGTGGCTGTCACGGGGGAAGGGAAGAAGAAGATGAGCACACATAACCCCAATAACGTCCTGGCACGGAAAGACATGCCCTGGGGAGCGTCAGCCAGAGGCCTCTGGGGATCTGAGAGGAGCTCAGTTGTTGGTGTCAGTGTCGAAGCGAAGAACATGGACGGCTTGCGTCCACCAAAGTTCGTCCCTGCTTATGATGGCGCTGTCGTAGGTGTGTTGCTCGTCTTGGCTCTCAACCGAATAAATCTCATCTCCGTCGCTGGCTTCCTCGTCTTGGCTCTCGATCAGTTGTTCTCCTTCTTCTTCATCCTGAGACGCATCTCCCGCGTTGACGCCATGCTCGGCTTCGGCGGACTTGGCTTTGCGAATTTCGCTCGCACGCCACCTGCGGAACGCGGCGGTGCGCGGCTTATTGGAAACGGTGGCTGAGACAAGCGTGGAGCCACAAAAGGCGCAGTAACAGTCCCAGGGCTCCATAGCGCGTTGACGAAGCGGAATGTTGAGGGAGGGGGGAAAGGTCGGGGCCGCATTATGTATCAGTTCCGGCTTAGTCACAATTGCCAGGCAGCAATGTCACAAACTCTGCGCTTTTCCACATCAAGATTGGGCGAAGCCGGTTCGGCCCGCGCGTTGGTATTGGACACAAACAAACTACCCTACGGGGAGTGTCCCTCTCTTTTCCCTAATCGTACAATATTTTCGTCTTCCTTCAACCCATCATCCTACCTCCTGCTGGCATCGCTCTTGATGATATCCGCCGCCCTCTCAGCCACCGCGTACACGGACGCCTGAATGTTGCCAAGCGGCTCAATGGGGAAGATACTCGCGTCCACCACCCTGACGTTCTTTGTGCCATGCACAACGAGGTGGCTATCCACAACACCGCCCAGCTCGCGCGGCATCATCGGGCACGTGCAAGCAGGGTGGAAGCAAGTGAAGGCGCGCTCCCTCGCCACCTTCCGCGCTGTCTCCAAATCGCCCAGATCACCACCATCAGGCAGTCGCCTGCCGCCGTCCTTCAGGACCTCGCGGAACGCCTTCGTGCCGGTGATGGTGTCGAAGTACTGCGTGTGGCGGGCCTGCAGCTCGAGGTCGAGCGGGTGCGAGAGGTAGCGCGGGTCGATGGCCGGGTCCGCCGCCGGGTCCGCCGACGTGATGTGCACGGTGCCGCGCGAGAAGGGGTGGTTGAGCAGCGCGACGGCCGACACGTAGTTCTCGGGCTCGGCGCCGCCGAACAGGTACTGCATCGTGTTCTGCTGCACGTCGTGGTTGAGCTGCTTGGGGATGAACAGGAACTGCGCCGACGGCTCGCCCGCCTCCAGCCGCTTGCGCAGCAGCGCGTACTGCGCCGCCTTGCCCGGGAAGTCCGGGTAGTTGTCTGCTGTGGTGGCGATGAGCTGCTCGAGGTCGGATGCGCTGAGGGCGCCGTTCTTGTCGACGGGCGGCAGGTGTGCGCTGCCGAGCATGGTGCCCGTCATGGGGCCCGTCCGCGTCGCTTGGTACATCTGGATCACCGCGTTCATGAGCTCCGGGCTCTTCTGCAGGTTGTCGCCCGACATGTGCCCGTCGGCGATCTCGTAGCTGGCCGTGGCGACCACGTGGTCCTGCAGGTTCTCGCCCACGCCCGGAAGGTTGATCTTGGCCTCGATGCCGTGCTTCTTCAGCAGCTGCTCGTTGCCGACGCCCGACAGCTCGAGGATCTGCGGGCTCTTGATGGAGCCGGCCGATAGGATGACCTCGCCGCCGGACCGCACGCCGAAGAAGGTGCGCTTGCCGTCCTTCTGGAGCACGTGGACGCCGGTTGCGCTGAGCGGCTCGCCGCCCTCGGCCCATTCGATCTTCTCGACCAGGGCTTCCGTCAGCACGTGGAGGTTCGCCCGGGCCTCGACCTCGGGGGTGTAGTAGGACGAAGCAGAGTACTCGCGGGTGCGGGTGTCAGGGTGGATGGAGACGGGGTTGGTGAAGCAGCCCAGCGTCTTGCCGTGGATCTGGTCAGTCTTGGAGTGGTAGCCAAGCTCCTTGAATGACTTGACCCACGCCTCATTCAGCGGGCCGAAGGCGTCGAGGATGGCCACGTTCAAGGGGCCCTCGGTGCCGTAGCTGGACTCGTCCATGTAGTCGATCAGCATCTGCTGCTTCGTCGCCTCAGATGCCGGCCTGAAGGTGTGGAATTTCCGCAGGTACGGTGCCATGGCCTCGGCGTTCCAGCTCGAGTCCTTGTTCAGCGCCGCCCAGTCGTTGAAGTCTGACTGGCAGGGGTAGAGGATGGCTGAGAAGTTGATGGCAGAAGAACCGCCGAGCACACGGCCACGGGGGCAGGCAATTTGCCGCCCGTACAATGCCTCCTGTGCTGTGTTAGTGCTGCAATTGGTTGATGTTTCAGTCGGATACACGCACCTGCGGTTCCGTCAAGAAGCTCCAGTCATAGTCCTTGTCTTCGTAGAGAGACATGGCCATTCCAGGCGTGTCAATCCTCGGGTCACCCTTGCGGTTCGCTCCTGCCTCAATCACGGCAATCTGCTTCGACGAGTCCTCGCTTAGCCGTGCTGCGAGGACGAGACCGGCCGTACCTCCGCCGACGATAACATAATCATAAGCAGTAGACATGGTTGCGTTCGTGAAAAGAATTCAATGAAGCGAGTGAAGAAAATACTAAGCCTCCTTGCAGAAGACTGCTTTTTATAATCCTTTCCCTTCGAACTACCATGGCCTGATGGAAGCCTCACTGTAGGAGTCCAATATTGAGTAGCCCCTCTGTGATCGCCTATACGGGATAATGCGGAGCCTGGGTTGCGTTGCAAAGCAGGGATCGAGAGTCATGGCTGTGGGGCCGTGCCGGGCGCTCAAACTGCCCGTTTTTTTCCCTCCCATTTTGACGGTGGATGAAGAGACAGTGAGTGCATTCCTTTATGAGGCCGTACGCTTTTGATAAATATTGATAATGGGCTCAAAACTGTGTTTACCTATCACAAGTTCGAAGTTCTGCTCGTTCAGGGGTGGGAAAGTAGGATTATTGCGTGGTTTCTTTTTGCGATAAGTCCTGCGGATGAGAATCCTGGGCCCCACTGTTCGCGCCGCAACGGTGATCAAGCCTTCAAAAAACGGCGCTTGACCGTGGGGGCCAAATCTGCAGACTCGCTCATTTTTCGGACATATGCACAACACAAATCAGCATGCTCGAAGCGCTATCTCACTCGATTCAAGACCCTTCCCAGCGTTGCAATGCTCGTTGCATCGCGGGTGATGGCCATGATCTCCGAGTCAGGGTCCAGAGCAAAGACCACACCCGTACCCCCGGATCGACGCGTCTGTGTATGTGGGGCTCGCCGAAGCCGCGAACACCATCGGCTTTAAGCGAACGGCCTGCTCTAGCCGAGCCACAGCAAAGAGCCGCGCATTCCTGTACGTACGCCTATAGAATAGGGGTGAAAGAGCCGAAACTACTCCACTCGTCAAGGCAGATCTACTTGAAATTGTGGAACTTTTCTCTGGATACGGGGCAACTGGTTTGATTTTTCACATGCAAAATGTTTTTCAAAATTTAACAGGCTGCATAGGGGAACCGAGAAGAAAGAGTCAAAAGGCACTACGAATTCGGGGACCCACTACAAATCATTTAAGGAGCCAGTCTCGAAGATTCTCGCCGATGGCGGTGTATGAGTAGTTCGCCCCGTCAGCTGCCCCCAAAATCAAGACAGCCATAAACAGGAATGACCGTCAAAAGCACCTACTTTTCGGAGCTGCACTCTGCACGTTAGGCTTGCTGAGAGTTTGTTAGTGCTGTCAGATGCATCCTTCTGTTCTAGAAAGGCTCGCTTGACCGGGATGTAGAAGCACTAAGGGCCGTTAGCAGCAACGTGTTTGCCCAAGAATTTACCGAGCGCGCCGGCCGTGGGATAAGGTTTCGCTATGTACGATTCAGCTTGCCGCGCGTTAATGCACGCTTAAGCCCACTTCTAGCCTCAGCGGCGAACCTGTCGATCCTACCGCCCCTGTAGCGCTTCCTCCGTTTTTGGCTCGCCTCACTTTTCCACCTCAGGTACCCGTCGACTGACATCCTACAGTGACCGCTCTTTTCTGCCCAAGATCGCCGCTGTTGGGTGGGCATCATGCCTATCATCAGCAATCCTTCGCTATCCTCCGGCCTTGGCGTAGATCCCACGACACGCCAGACTTGGCAACACGCCGTAAGGGGGGCTGTCTTGTCCTCAGATATCTCTCAAGTGAGTAGAGAGGCGCAGACTGGGATCATTCTGTCTGCACGCAGATTCTCCGATAGAAACACCGCATCTCAAGCATACCAATATCCTCAAACACAAGGATACCACATTCTCTTCTTTCCAGACAAGTTTGGAGAGGACTGTTGACGTTGTGCAAGAAAAGGTGTACTCATAGAGTATCGAGAGAAGCATCTATGTTTCTCTTCTACATGACCGTCAAATCCTGCATAGTCCATTCAGACAGATATTCGTCGGCAACATCTTTTTCGGGGTAGTCCATGTGCAAGCTAAACACACCAACACGCAGGAATTCCATTCTTTCCAGGCTGATTGGAAATAATACAAGACCATACCTCCGAAATGATTCTGACAAGGCACCGGTTTCGAGCAGATATAGTTGATCCTCTTGACTGTGATCCTCGTCTTCCAGTGGGTTCCAGTCCAAGAAATAGTGCAGACGACAATGTTCGGATTCCGTTCTCCACCCAGTTACCCAGGGCAAAGACTCACCAGAGCGATTTTCAAGAGGTGACTGTATCTCATCGGAACGATCATCGAGAGTGATGACTCCACTAGATGGGCGGTGTGTAACCTTGTGGACTTTTCCGCGGAAGGTTATAGACGAGCCGGGACGCAGCCGGACTGCTGCATCCGATTTCGCCGGTATGAGGTCATATCCGAGGACTTTTAAGCAGTCAGATTTCCCGTTTTGAATCAGCAGATCGTGCGGTATTTCGTCCCTGGACGCCCAACTCCAGGATGGCGCACAGTAGTCACCAGGATCATTCAGTTCGCACAGCATCTGCCGAAACGACATCGTGGGGTGGCAGATCCCCCACAGCAAGTCGAAGCAGAGATTTTCGTAGAGGAAAAATCCTGCAATGTACTGTGGACTGTTTCCTTTTTCCGTCGTTAGATGTTGGAAATCTTTAGCAGGGCCGGCGGCAGCGGCGAGCTTGTCCGAGCGGTATGTGAGTTTCCTGAGGCAGTACTCACTTAACACCCATCGAATCCATTCGTTCGGAAGTCTCGACCTCCCTCCAGGAACTGCCCCGTCTTGGACTTTTACGGAGCCGTCCTCTGACCGTATGTGTTGACGGCTCTTCATGTGCAGCATTTTCTCCCCAAATACTAGGAGCCGTAAAGACATGTTTTGTTCTTGCCAAACCCACCCTCGACTATTCCACTTTGAAGCCGCCAAATCTTGGGTCCAAGAGCTTGCGGTGCCTGATTCCTGGGGAGAAATCACAGAATGCAGTCCTGACATATCCACAAGGTGAATTGAAAACCTTCCCTGGATATTGGGATCTACGGTGGACTGGAATCCGATGCGGAGATTGTCGTCGGGCCGGTTCCGCAGAAATGAATCTTTGGAGGAAAAGGCAGCAGCTGCACCAATTGTGACGGTCGAATGGCAAAAAATTTCAGACATCTTTCCGGATTGCTCTTCCCAGTCCAACTCGCTATCTTGGATGATACAGAGCGAATCAATCCATAGATAGCGGAGTTCCAGTGCTCGCGTCACCACTATTGCATCCTTGAACAGCTGTGGGATCTCATCATATGGAATTCCCTGCAGGTGTTTCTCCAATGACTCGGAAGTTGTTCGAAGTGGTAGTGAGGTAGAGCCCCAACAGTAGCTCAAGCAAGCGTAGCCGGGACTATGTGGTGGCGATTTCTGGGTGTCGATGAGCTTTACACCTTCAGCAGAATCCGTTACTCCGATGTCAAGCAACATTCGTGGGAAAAAGTCCTTATCGGTTCGAGAACCTTTACCGTCCACGGTTCGAATAGGAGCACTTATCCAGCGGCGAATGCGTTTGACATTTCCTGGAGACAATGGGGCCTTGGGATTCACGGGTCTTCTCCTAATTTGGAGCCATTCGCGACATTTACCTGTTGGGAAATAAAGCTTTAGGAGGCTGAATCCAAGAAAGTTCTGCTTTCTGCACTCACCTTGCAATGCAGTGACTTTGAAGCTGAAATCCGCAGTCTTCTGATCCAGGTCCGGATGGCTCGGCCTGATACCCAGCGCACCAAGCGAGTAGTATGGCCTTTGATGTATAGTTGCCCATATACCACGAAGTCCAAGCCAATAGTATTCTATCTTTATCCGAAGTGGTGTAGTCGTAGTCCTCCACCACGACTCTTCTCCAAAGCGCTTGGCAAGCGCCCTGGCCAATGCAGTGCAAAATCGACATTGATTGTCTAAGCGGGTCCGGCCGTTTGACAGTTCTGGTAGGTCTGGCGGCGTCACCGTACGCTCGTAGTCGTTTCCTCCTCCCCATATTGCAGAATCTTGAATATCATTCTGCCATTCAATGTTTGGGAATGAAAGGTATGTCTTTGATCCGTCCGACAACGTACCCAATTCTCCCCCGGCACGAGAATCATCAAGCTTGAGGCACTTGGCGCAAAGTTCACATAATGAGTCTCTGTCAGGTTCCGAGGCAGACGGTTTTGGGGTAGTCTCCATAAAAGAGGTTGCAATTTGGTCTTCGATGTTCATATTAGAGCTTGTGCGAGCATGAGAGTGTAAGCACGTTAAGAGACGATGTGTGAAAGAGGGCGGTGTTACAATGTTTTCTTCGGCTCAGTTGTCAGACTTTTCCAAGTGGATCCAATTGACCAATCAATAGTGGTGGCGTGTCATGCGCCATTGTATGCAGGGGGTTTTTAACCGGCGGCTAGCGTGAATTTACCTTTCGCTCATGCCATGTGTAATTGAAGCTATCGTCCGATGGTGAATGTAGAATTAATATAGAGTTGATAGTTCTTCATTGATATATGGATGGTTGTTTCAATGACTGCCAGTTCAAAAGCGAGCCAAAACCCATGGTAGTGAGTCATTCATTGCGCCGCATTAGTAGCCGCTATAATACCGTCGTTGCACAACTAAAAAAATGCATAAACCTAAAGAAATCCGGTACGAAGCGAAGTGAGTCTGTATTTGTCCAAGTTCTATGTAGGAAGGAAACCATCTAAAAGAAAAGAAGTAAAGAAGTAAAGCTCAGTGCGCACGACCCCTTAGAGTTGCTGGTGAACGGATATTGTTCTGCCATATCTATAGTCTTTTTTTTTTTTTTTTTTCAGAACTTTCAGAAATAATGTGACACTATGCAGCGTCTGCACCACAAGAGCGCAGCGCTGCCTACGGGTAGCTGGTAGGTACGGCATTTCCGAAGCCAAAGACGTTGTTGGGATCCCATTCCTGCTTGAGCGCAGCCAGCCGTGGCAGCTTCTCAGCGCCGAATATCTGCTCGGGCGTCTCGTCGCCGTGGGCGTAGCTGACGTAGACGGCGTGGTCGTCGTAGCCGGAGCTGGCGACAAGGTCGGGGCGAATCTCTTCGCAATTCTTATTGGCGGCGTCGGCGGCGGATTCGTCCGTCCACGAAGCTTGCAGCATTCTATTTCAAATCGGGTTCCGTCAGCTTAGTACATAGGAGAGCTCGATAACACATGAACAGGAGGACTTACACGAGAGCGGTGGAATCTCGCCACGGGTACGCCGTCTCGTCATCAGGCACGGCCATCGGCCCCGCGTTGGAGAAGACCTCGATTGAGAAGGCGCTGCCGCGTGCGGCGGGCGTGGCGGCGTAGAAGGCGTCCATGGCGTTGAAGGCCCTCGTGTACGCGGCAGCGGACACCTCGCGCCCATTGATGCCGTACGTGCTGTGCGGAGCCCCCTTGGTGCATAGCTGAGACGACAGGCCGAAGAGCGCTTTGTCGGCCAGTTCATTCCACGCTACTGTGTACACGTCCTGCGTGGTTGACTCCAGGTCGAGGAACGGTGCCATGGCTGCACGACCTTCCTCCTCCGGGCCGGCGTACACGATGTTGGCCACCAGTATGGCCTGCCAGACATTCATGTTAGCATTTTGATGCGTGACAAGCGAGTGGGGAGTAAGGGGATGATGGAACAAGACTCACACTACCGGTGTTGACATCATAGCTGGACGAGGCCAGGACGGATAGCTCCTTGGGCTGGTTAGCCACCAGCTTTTCCAGTGCCTCGAAGAATGATCCGTTGACGGAGCCCGGATAGATAAGGTCGGCGCTCAACACCTGTCCGCCGTTGGTCATGTCGGCCACTTTGTACGTCGCCGAAGTGACGACGCCAAAGTTCATGCCGGCGCCGCGCAGGGCCCAGAACAACTCCGGGTTCGAGTCGGCCGACACAGTGATCAGCTCGCCGGTGGCGGTGACCAGCCGGACCGAGAGCAGAGCGTCGATTATCAGCCCGTGCACGCCCTGGTACCGGCCCACGCCGCCTCCGAGAGTGGCTCCAACTGTGCCAACGCAGGGGCAAGAGCCGGTTTCTGCAGCAGAGAAGTGTCAGCGCTGTATCAGTGTGGCAGAGCAAATAACTTACGGAGCTCCTTGCCAGCAGCATACAGCGGATCGAAGATGTCGGAGAAGCGAACGCCCCCGCCGATGGTCACCGTGCTTGCGTTCTTGTCAACATTAATGGTGTTGAAGTTGCTCAGGTCTATGGCGAGGCCGTCGTCCAGCTCGCCAAATGAGGTCGAGTAGCCATGTTTGCCGCCAGTGGCAAGGAATGGGATGCTGTTCAGCGTTGCAATCGAGACCTTTGTTGGTTTAGCCCTGTCATTTTTGGAGGCGTGAGAGACGCTTACTGCCGTCTGTACGTCGAGCTCAGTTCCAGGCCGGACCGCAGCTTTGTATGTCGGCTCTTCAAAGCTGGACCAGCGCTGCGTTGCGTCCTTGAAACCGGTAGTGTTGGGGAAGAAGAGCTCTGTCTGTGGCGACCATTGGACACTCGAGTTTTGGAGCAGGGCTCGCAGGTCCGAATAAGGAACGGCAGCTCCAACGGCCAGGTGCCCCAGGGAAAGAAAGATTGCAACGCTACAGATCATCTTGAGAGCTTTGACTGTGGAAGAGGGGTGTTCTAAGACGGCTTCATTACAGCGGTTAAGCTGGGGGTTTTAACTGGCACCATATCTATGCGTGGATGATGGCGTGATAAGGCTCAGATAGCTGCCTTGAGGGCTGTTGGAGCTAGTTAAAACTAAGCGGGAGGATTCGGTAAAAAGCCTTGTGGTGGATTGTGGATTGTGTTAGTGGTTTTGGCTGCTTTAGATTTAGATATGTAGGGGAGCTTGGTCACATAAGCATATTTTGCCGTCTTTGGCAGTTGGGCATTGTAAAGTAAGAATATTCTTGCGTCCTTTGCCATAGAGCTGGATAAAGTAATCTTGTTCTCTTGTCTTTGACAGTAGAGCTTCACCCTCGGCACGGCCGGAAAGTACAAAGTAGCTATAATTGTCTCAATACTGAGGCTGAGGTGGCTGACGCCGCCTTCTTCCTGCTGTCGCAACAGAATGTACTTCGCGTAGCACGCCGTCCAATGCTAGAGTTTAGTCGTGCCATCGGACCGGTTGGCGCTGTCGGAGAAGGGGGTTCCGATGGATTACCTAGGGGGTTCCGGTGGAATTCCTTTGGGGGCCGAGTTGGTCAGCCTGATTGTGTCGTCCGTATTTCGTTTCTGATCTCGTTTATTCAGCTTGCTGAGGCTTAGGATTGGCTTACCGCCCCCCACAGCCGGAGATCGTTGCCTCGTGCGGTATTACTCCCGTTGAGCATCCACTTTTCAATACATCCGCCAAGACGGCCTTCGGTACCGCCTATCGTGTTGGCTTTCCTGCGGTTGCCTCCCTCTACAATCGGAACCCCCATGTGTAACTTCTTTTCGAACTGGCGTAGAGATCTAGACTCACGTTGGGCGGTCGGATATAGCAGTGGGGGCAAGATTCTCGGCAAGAGAACTCACGGCAAAGGCTGTGCCTATTCATATATCGAAGACATTGCTCCGATCGACATTCAGTAAAATATCTCCAGCACAGCAAACGTCGAATCGAAGGATTCTTACGCGTACTATAATTGGCCAGCTCGAGTAAGTGAAGTCCTCATCCGCTCTCTGAATATCTCTGAGAGCTGAGAGTAGTAAATACAAAAATGGCTCTATAGGATTCCCACGACACCCATCATCTCAAATTCCACTTCCGAATTCCGCCACAAACTCTTTAGAAAAGGTGTAATCAGTGTAGCCCTTCTCGAGACCGTTCTTCTGCACGGCTGGTCCCCTGTAGAAAGTGCTCCGATCATACGCCTCCCACTCGATACCCTTCTTGATACGGTACACCAGATCCGGCGTGCTGATAAACCTGCGGCCAATGGCGATGATGGCATCGTAGTCTTTGAACCGCTCGATTGTCTGCACAGCAAGTTCCGGCGTATACCCACCAGCGAAGATGACCGGCCGCTCCCTTCCCCACGCCTTCAATGCAAACTCCAAGTTCTCTTCAGGCGAGGGATTTTCTTCGAAGGCTCGTGGTTCAACGAGGTGAAGGAACGCCAGCTTCAGCTTAGATAGGCCTGTAATCAGGTGGGTAAATTGCGGCACCGGGTCATCCATCCGCATGCCCTGGACCCTAGCCCAGGGGCTCAGGCGAATACCCACACGCTCCGGCCCGATGGCGGCGCTGATGGCTTTGCAGATTTCAATTGCGAAACGTGAGCGATTTTCAATGCTTCCGCCCCAGGCATCGGTACGCTTGTTACAGGTATCTTGGGTGAATTGGTCGACGAGGTAGCTGCAATCAGGTTTGATAGATTAGCATTACGCGTGTCGATAAGGAAGCAACGAGGATGCAGGACGGGAGCAGCGGAAAAGAGATCCGACTTACCCATGTGCACCATGAACCTCGACGCCATCAAACCCAGCCACTTCCACGGCATTCTTTGCAGCAGTTGCAAAATCCTCCACCATCCTCCAAATCTCCTCTTCACTCATTTCTCTCGGTGTATCGAATCCCTCGCCTGCCGGCACTGGGCTGCTCGACGCTAAATGCTCGGCGTACGGAAACCCTTCATCTGCAATCGTAAACTCGACACCAGGAAGTGGCTTGGCAAGTCGCCCAAGTGCCCAGAGCTGACACCAAATCTTGCTCTTCTTCGCATGGACCGCATCGGTGACTTGCTTCCAGGCAGCAAGCTGCTCCGCGTTCCACACGCCAGGCACGTAGCCGTATCCGCCTGCGCGATAAGACACATAGGCCGCTTCGGAAATGAGCAGGGTACCAGGTATGGCAGCACGCTGGGCATAATACTTTGCGGTCAGGCGGGAAGGCACATGGTCGCTGGAAGCGCGGTAGCGGGTCATCGGCGCCATGGCGATGCGGTGCTCGAGCTCTGAGGACCCGACACGCACGGGACTGAAGAGTTTCGTGTTTGCGGCCGCCATTGGTGATGCTGTTGCAAACTTGCGGTGTTGAAATTGATTTCTTTTCTTTGGCCGTTTTCCAAGGACTCTGGATGAGCAGTGTTAAACGAATCGGCAACAAAAAGTATTCCAAATCTCACTAAAGTAGTTGAGCGAATGTGGAAGGTTTGAAGTGTAATAAATGTATTTCGAAAGGCGAGAGGTCCCTTTTGAATGACTTCCTTCAGCAGTGCTATCAATGCCAGTTTTCTCCTGCACAGATACATGTAGCTTTTCGTCCGAGGATAAGGTGACTATTTGTAAGCATGACGGCCAAAAAACGGACCAACGTGATTTTGAAGACAGACCGCTACTTTTGCAACGGTCTGTGAATTCTGAGATACTCAGCGTTGGATACATTGCGAATGAGGGACAGCGTTTAACGGGCGTTACTGCGGTGCGCTCTATCTTGGCCTTAATGGACATGTGTAGGAACTGGTAGATGGTGCTGATACATCGCGTGAGATGTAATGTGGAGCACGAAGTTCATATTAATAATACACAATCCTTGCTCCCTGAGGTGGATCGGGGAAGCTACCAAGTCAGGCTTAGCGTCTGTACCCCGTGCGGCTTTGAAGACGACGCAGGGCTACAACTATCTCCTTTGAACATAATTTGTACAATAGAACGTTTATATATCCTATTCTAGTATTCTTTCCGTCCTTTTTTAGTCAGACGTAAAATGCATTCTTATTAGCAGAACTAATTAGCGATGGATTAGACAACGCGGAAGATAAACAAAAGAGCCTCTACTAAAGTCGATAGATCCAAATCTCTGCATTAAAAATTATTAAATTCGAACTCACGAGGGAGCGCACTGTGATGACGATGTAGTAGGGATAGAAGCCGAAGAAAATGCGGAGGTCAAAGCTTCCAAGGCCGGCAGTGCTGCCTAGTGCTTACCCTTTGCACAGCCAAAACGTGCAGGTACCAGGCAGCCTACTGAAGCTTCAACCAGTCAGATGACGGCTCAAACAAGACCATCGTTAGACGGAGGTCGAGAGCTACCTTGGCATCCACTCCGCGCCAGGCAGCCATGGTCCAAGCTGGGGATACAAAAACTTAAATATTTCGAGGAGGCGCTTCTGGACACAAGAGACCAGATTAGCGAGCGTCTCGGCCCGCTCAATCAGCCAGAAGTCTGCATCCCACCGACATCATCAACATAAGCCATCTCTTTTGCTCGATTCCCCATCGTGTCATCACTCCTGACATCTGAGCACGTAGATACCACAATGGTTTGTTCCGTCTGCGGCTCCGGCTCCGACAGGTCGCAGACGCCCGTCGAAGACCCGTCCGCCGAAGCCATCGAGGAGTGGCTGCAGCCGCTGCCCCTCGACTTCCAGCGCGCACACGACGCAGCCGTAACCGCGCGGCACGCGGGAACCGGCACCCGCTTCCTCACGGAAACGTCCGCATTCACCGACTGGCTCGACGGACCGTCCTCTTCCTCCGCCAAGTCTCTGCTCTGCACCGGCGCTGCGGGGGCGGGAAAAACCACTACGGCGGCGGCTGCCGTTGAGTTTCTGAAAGAGCGCTTCGCCGATGATGAAAACGTGGCGGTCGTGGGCGTGTACTTTGACTACCAGGACCGCCAGGTGCAAACGCTGGACCGCGTGTATGCGACCATCGCCCTGGAACTCGCCAAGGAGGTGCAGGAGTTCCCGGATGACTTCGTCTACGATGGCTGGCCCCAGCTCGTCCGCGACGACCAGCGCTCAGCTGCGGAGATCTCGAGCTTGGTCGGCGCTTTGGTGCCGGCATTTGGCCGCGTGTTTCTGGTCGTCGATGGGTTGGACGAGCTGGAAGATGAGCCAGAGCTGGTGAAGAGGCGCGGGGAGTTTCTGGCAGATCTGGCGGGGTGGCAGAAGGGCCAGGAATTGTGGGTGATGGTTTCCTGTGAGTCGGAGATATCGGTTAAAGATGTGTTCGAGAGTTACTCCACAATGGAGGTCGCGCCCCACAGAGAGGACTTGGATCTCTATTGTGGTCATCGAATTGCTGAGCTTCCTCACGACTTCTCGGATAGCCCTGGTCTACAACAAGATCTTCAACGGAGTGTGGAAATTCTTTATGGGGGAAAGTGGGTCTCCACTTTGTTCATGTATAGATGCTCGCTGACACTTGGCAGTTTTCTCGCTACGAAACTGTGCCTAGACTATCTTGCCGCGGCCGGAGATACAAGAACGATGAAGGATATAATCGACGGGCTGCACGACTCCATGGAGGGAGATACTCTGGATGCAGTATTTGGTATGGCCATTGATCATATCAACAACCAACCTGCCAACCGGAAAACACTCGCTCAAAGGGCCATTGCGTGGATCGTTCGGGCGAAGCGCCCTCTCCTTGTCGCCGAAGTACTGCATGCTCTAGCCTTTAACGAAGGTGGTACTGCGTGGTCAAACGGAGAGGTGCCGCACATTGATGACGTGATATCATCTTGTGCTGGGCTTGTGTCGGTGGACGCTGAGACCGGGAAGCTTCGTTTGCTACACAAGAGCGCATTCAACTACTTTAGGGCCAACGCGAGTGGGTGGATGGAGCCTGGGGAGAAGGCCATGGCCATGGGATGCATGAAATATCTTCAGATGGAAGAACCGGAAGATGTATTTTGCCATGACGTTTGGGACGACATGGACGAACGAGAGTAAGTTGGTTTTTAATTTGCCAGGGAACATCTACTGACGGGGCTGCTTTCTTATAGGCGTTATTTCCGTGTATGGCCACTTGCAGACTATGCACTACACTTCTGGGGGAACCATGCGCACGAGGTGCGAAATGATCCTGATGTCCAGAAAATGGCACTGCACCTTCTGGACCATAGGAAAGCTCTCATACGAATACAGAATGCGGTGTTCGAAGGCCTAAAGGACCCGAGCGGATACTCCTACTCTTTCGCATGGCATCTACCAATCGGAATTCTTACTCTCTTCGGGCTGGATCAAACCCTGGACCTCTTTCTGGCGAAGCAGGTGAACCGAGTTGGCCAGTGGATGGACAGGACGCTGAAGACAGCAATGCAACTTGCCATCGATCGCAACGAGATTGAAACATTCAGGATCCTGGTGAAGTTTGTCCAGCGAACCGGAAGACTTGAATATTCAGGGTTGACCTCCGTAACTGGCGCAATATGGCACGCGGCAAATAATGTCAACTACAAAGCCGTAGAGGCTGCATTCAACATTGTTGATCTGGCTGGGGAATACCGGCAAAATATACTTAATCGGGTGATGAACGAAGCCATCGAGAAAAAGTCCATCGAGGCAGCAAGTTTTGTGGTCGGACGGAGCGACTTCTCACCCTCGCCTTACCATTTGTTCGACGGCATCAAACAAGACATGCCAGAGCTCATTGAGCTACTTCTCGCACGCCCTGACGTCGACCCTCAGGTATTCAATGACGACAGAAGGACAACGCTTGCCTTTGCTGCATTCATGGGACGGGCCCGTATTTTTGACATCCTTCTGGATTCCGGCAAGGTCGATCCAGGAATTCGGGATAGGTCTGGTTGCACGGCTTTGGCTTTGGCAGTCGAGAGAGCCTGTGGAGCCCACGGCGACGAGGATTCCCCATTCAAACACATAATCGGTCGCCTGCTCCAGCTTGACATAGATGTTGGACTCAACGATAAGGACAAAAAGGGCTGGACATTGCTGACGCATGCGACGCGGTCGGGAGATGTTGGTGTCTTTTCTCTCCTGATGGAACGTCTTGGCAACGAGCTGGACATGAGAGACCCCAACGGCCGATGCTTAGTGTCGCATGCTGTCGAGGGACCTTGGAACAGGATGGAAGTCCTGAGCATGCTCATCAATAATTTGGGCCTTCCAGTCAACCTTCCGGACAATGATGGGAGAACGCCGCTCATCTGGGCAGCAGAGAAAAGTGGGATGCGAAGCGAAGCCATCGAATGCTTACTGAAGAGCGGTCAAGACGTAGCCTTGAACCACAGAGATCACTCTGGCCGAACTGCTCTTTCGTATGCCGCCCAGGACAGGGGGCGCGGTTTTGATGCACTTATCGACGCCGAAGGAATCGACCCAAATATCCAGGACAGAAAAGGACGGACTGCACTCTGGTATGCCTGGGACATAGACTCTACGGAAATATCGCCTTTCACCAAGCTCATACGACACCCGAAAACAAACCCAAACATTCAGGATAAGAGAGCACGGACAATCTTGATCCACAAGGCCGAATCCTCAAGGCCGTGGGGAATGAAAACAGTTTTGAGCCACGAAATGACAGACCCCAACATGGTGGACGAAACAGGCAGAACGGCCCTCTTCTACGCCGTCTTCGACCATTACCAAACCGTGGAAACCATGATCAGCCACCCTGCAACAAATCCAAACGTTGTTGATGCGGATGGGCGCACTCCTCTTTCTCATGCTGCCGAACATGACCACCAGGGTAGCTTTGTAGAGGAGCTACTGAAGCACCCAGACACTCTCGTTGACATCCCCGACAATGCCGGACTGACGCCACTTGACTACGCCGGGATGACCACGTTAGCCTTTCTTGAAACTGTGTCTCCGCTCGTGATACGCTTCCTTCAGGAGACAAAGTCCAGCCAGAAACAGGATCGGCGTGCCAGATTCATCCGTGGGGCTAACAAGGCCCCGAGAGGTGGCACGACACTATTGGTTTTGGCGATGCGCTACTCCGAAAGGCATCCAGAGCTTGTGCAGGCATTGATAGAGGAGCCGGGTATCAACATTAACTGTAGGGATACCAGTAACAGAACACTGTTTTACATGGCGCTTTGGAGTCTCGACGTCGCGGCAATGCGTGCTCTTCTTCGCCGGCCGGATCTTGGCACCGGGAACGACACTGACAGGGATGACCTCGAAAGCGCTATGGAATTTCATCGCGGACCGTCTCTCACGGAGGAGAAGGCCGGCATGGTATCTGAAGCAGAAGAGCTTCTGAAACAGTATCTCTCGCGTGGAGCGTGTGTTGGCGGTCGTGTTATTTAGTCGCCATTTATGTACTGGTGCATTCTTCAATATAATCAGCCGTGTCATGCATCAATACAAGATTGTCAGACAATATGAAGGTCATTGGCCAGCACTGGCAGAAGTACGGCATCGTACTTTTTCTTGTCCAACAAAGTTAAAACTCTCTGAGTTACGTGTGTCTGCTCTCTGCAGATGTGGCCGAAGTCGGGCTCGTTAGGTTGAATGGAAAGACGCATGGTGATCTCGGATTAAGCATCGGACCAACTATCGGCTGCGGTTGTCCTTACCGGCCCGGAAGTTCGGACCGTCGCATGATCCGGAGCAGTCCCCGGCTGCTATTATTCCGTTTCATTGGCCACTCTTGTCAATGCAATTGCTGTCGATCGTTGTCAGTTGAGAAAAGTGGATTCCTCATTCGTATGACTTCCCCCACAGTGAATGGGAGTAAGAGGCAAGTGGTAAAGCTTAGTTGCTTTATTCCTTGGCAATAGCTTTCAGGTACCTTCCAAGAACGTGGTGCACCTCGTATTTTTTTCAACATGAAACACATCACGGCTAGACCATCCTCCACCGCCTTTCGTAGATTCTGACGTAGATCTCTCGGTGCATTGCTTTGCCCTAGATTTTTCCATTCCCGCAATGAAAATGAAAAGGGAAAAGAGCCGTCTCTCATGCTGTATAAGTAGCATTCCGCTGGTAACTGAGGTTTTCATGTTTCCATGTGAGAACAATAGATAAGTAGTGCGGCATTTCTCCCAACGATCTCCTACGGAATTCTATCTAGTGTTCGCGATCCTGGTCACTGTTCGTTCCGAAGTTCCCTTCCAGGAAACGTGTCGCCGCATGCAACCCGTATCGAAGATCTCATGGCATGAGGAGAAACAAAGTTGCCAAGTAAATCGAGAGCTTGATCAAAGCTTCGAAGCAGGTATTTAATGTGCAGGTTGCGTGCTTTGGATATACAATATCGCCAGATTGCTCATCGCTGCTTTCGCTTCCACAAACATCATGAGATTTCAACTCCTCTCTCTTTTCGCCGTCATTGGCCTTGCCTCGGCCACTTGCTACATCGATGTCTACCCCGATACCGAAATCAACATCCCGTGCACAAACGAGCAGGTACGTACCTCGTAACAGGAGAGAACTGCAGAAGCTGAGTGCCTTAGGGCCAATCGGGATTCTTGAAGAACTGCGATGTGCCTGATGAAGGCTGTGATCATGCCTACGGCAGCACTTCTGGAATTGTGAGTACACCGTGTTATCCTTTAGCGATGTGGGCCAGAATACTGACTGAAATTTGCCGTGCAGACGTACTGCGTAAGTCATCGAGACAAGTTTCATGTGGAAAATACTGACTATGAATCAGTGCCCATCCTAAGGCCGGGATGTATCCAGAGGAGTTGACTATCCGGGGATGTGGCAGGGCAGATGGCACGCATGTCAGGTAGCGATGAATGCGACGATGAATTGAAACCACCGCAAGTGACGTGTAGCTTTCCACACTGTTCCCTTCGTTTCTCGCCTCTGTTGTGTATGATAGTAGAAACGATTACTCAACTGCTCCAAACCATGCAGCCCCGCATCATTCCTCCAACAAAGATGACTTGAAGTGTTATCCTGTATTAGTGATCGGTGCTGCGGCTGACGTGAGGCAACCACTTTCAAGGTGGGGAAGACAGTCAGTGCTCGTTGCCGCCCAGATTGCACCCGTTAATGCGGGGTACTGGCCGGGATGTCGCCCTCATCTGTTATCAGACCAATCAGCACCGTCATGATCTGCAAATGCCCTGATATGTAATAGCGCTCATGATGACAATGGTGATGACTTTAACGCCGCTTACTCACGAAGGATGAGATTACTTAGCATCGTAGGTGAACATGTAGTTCTTGTCTTTTCGGCCAATATAAATGTGTGCGTCTGATGACAGCCACAAATCGTACTCCAGCATCAAACTCACTACGTCTTCGTTTCATTGACAACCACAAAGCTACCATCGCACTCGACAAAAACGCGAAAACCAACAATGGCCTTCTCCACCGCCGACAAATCCAAGCCGTTCCTTCCTCTTGCCGGCAGCGCTAACGATGGATGGTCTACCGAGGATGAGGCAACAGCTACCTGCTTCTGCGGCGCTGTGCAGCTGAAATTCGTGTGTTCCGTTCTCTCGCTTCTACTTAGTTCTCACTCGCTGACTCTGTTCCCAGCCAACCCACGGCCCAGGTCTTGTCAACTCGTTCGTCTGCAACTGCTACGACTGCCACAAGGTTTCCGCCTCCATGTTCGCTTCGAACTTCACCATCGATGACGCCTACCTCACGCATGTGCGTGGCCAGGAGAACCTGTCCAGCTGGGGTCAGTCTAAGACGGTCGACTCTGGCAACAAAATGACCAACTACTTCTGCTCCACTTGCGGCACCCTCATGTATCGCAAGAGTTCGGGCTTCCCCACCATGAGCATTCTTCGCATTGGGACTGTCGATGACTTTTCACTTCACGAAACCAAGTTGAAGCCGCAGGTTGAGCAGTTTGTCAAGGATCGTGTGGGATGGCTTACTGGAGCGCAGGGGGTGAGGCAGGAACAGGGGAATGTTATTGGTAGGGAATGAGACGCGCGACGTCTTTCAATATGTTGGTGATATTACTGTGGTCCGTCACTGTAAAGATGCCCGTGACTTTGGACTTTCTTGGAGCCGAATTGGAAGTATGCACTAGGTAGCTCTTGATGGGGTCGGATCTGTATCTACTATTCGTAATTCACACGCCATTATGCATTCTAGAATTACAGATATTACTGCATCCCCATAGTGTAGCCGAAAGTCTGTTCTTGTTTCAAGCGTTATGTTTCTCAGCAAAACCCATTTGTCTAGCTCAACGCATAGACTGGCTACGGTGACCAATTGATGAATAGCTAAATGTCATCAGGAAACCCAAAGTTCATTCAATCTGTCGACCAGTAATTTTGACGGATAGAGATAGACCCCCAATGAAGTGAGCCTAAATGGGAGCCCTCAGAACCGATATCCCACCCTTAAATCGCCCAGAAGCAAAAGGAGGATCTCCTGTAAATAGGACTCGGCTGCTATGTAATTTCCATATGCCTCATGAGCAAGAACCATAGCGTTCATCCCTTGACAACTATCTGTCTGATTGGGATCTATGCGACCCGATCTCATCAAAACTTGAAACATCTTGATGAAGTCACTTGAGTCGTTTTTCCATGGATAACTAAGTTCGTGGACGGCAACCTGCAGCGCCAAGATGAGCGGTGGCGGCTCCATGTTTGGGTTGATCCGTTGTGAGGAAAGTATCGCTTCCACCGCCTGCACATTCGTCTCTCGAATCGATAGCTTGAGTGGAGTGTCTCCGTATTCATTCTCGATGTTTGGATCGGTAGCCTCCAGTTCCAATAACGTGTAGATGTGGGAATATTCTCGAGAATATGCTGTTATATGAAGTGCTGTCTCGTTGCGGTCGTCTGTGGCATTTACATCCACATCTCCCCTCTTAAGTAGCGTCTCAACCAGGGATGTCGAGCCTTCACACACGGCGAAGTGAAGAAGGGTGCGTCCTTTGTTATCCCTGACATCAAGCGGCACCTTGGACTGTCTCAGAAGCGCTTCGACCATCTCAATGCGACTGTTTTCGATAACAAATTGGAACATTGTAGGTTTGACGGCGTTTTGAAAGACAGTGGTATCGAAAGCTTCTGATGCGATAAGCCTTGAGACTATTTCACGCCGGTTTCCCTGGAAAGAATAGTCAAATGGAGTTTTTCCATTCACATCTTCCACTGATGCAAGACGGTCCCTCGTCATGGCGTAGTGAAGAGTAACTCTTCCTCGGGAGTCTTGAATGTTGATATTGAGACGCTCTGCATCACCGAAATGTTGTTTGTATCGTGATTTGCCCTGTTCATATGACATTACTTGACTGAAATCGATTGGAGCTGCTGCTGCTGCTCCACCATCTCGTATGAGAATATCCAATGCTGTGTTTATTGGAAGGCTGGCTAGTAAATCCAGAAATCCTTTCGGGATGTCGGCGCTGTTCAACTCGAATTCTGGACACCTTTTGCTTAGTGCAACGAAAATCAACCACTTCGCTGCTACTGGCCAAGTGAACAACTCGATCAAATCGGACTGAGGGATATTTCCTGCCTCTGCACCTTCCAGATGGTAACTGAGATAGGTTAGAGCATATGCAACCAGCTGAAACTTGTCCTCACGCTGAAGATCCTGTTCTTCAAGAGAGCCGTCTTCCGCATAGTCTCGAACTTCCTTCAGCGATAAATACCGAATGCATGATCTGGACAGAGCAAAGTGCGCATATCCTGCTGCATTTAGGAACCCGGCTGGAAGAAACTTCGTCAACCAATACCGAAAGAGATATTCCAACACGGAATGATGAATCAACTGGGCGATAGTCTCAACAGACCCTAGAGAGTCTACCCATCCCTGCTTGACTTCCGCGAGACCTTTACTGAGTGTTTTGACGGCCTTGACTACATCTTTCGTATCGTCCCTAAAGTGTTCGGATGTGTGGAGGGCTTGAATTGATGTTTCGGTGCTTTCTGGACCGTGGACTAAGATATACCGCACTTCGGATATTCGTAGCGGCCTCTGTGCGAAGGAAAGCCAAAGAAAGAGTCGAATGGCATGAGACAGCTCTTCTCCACTCAGCGGTTCGAGGAGAGAACTGTACAAGTCGTTTAAGTCCTGCGGCAGTTGTTGAAGCTGACTTTGTAGCTTTTGCAGCGAAGCCCCCTCTTCATCCAGCTCTAACATCATCGCACATACGATAATAACCCATTGGAAGACTCCACGTGCTCGACCGATGATGCTGGGCTTTATAACGGATCTCTTTACAAGGCTCATCTCCGAAAGCCTGGAACTGACAACGGTGGCAATATCTGCGCTGTTCTCTTCCTCTATGGCAATGGTGTCCTCATCTGTGATTGTAGCTGGCCTCAGGTTCGGATAGTATCTGCAAGAGAAACAAATTTTGAGGCCATGTTCTGACTGAGTCCCATCAGAGGCGACGGAATTAAACATCTTCTTCAGGCTTCTGGCAGATTGGGAGCCACACTCATCCAGTGCGTCCACGAGAACGATGATATGCCGTGTGCCCGCCGCGTCGAGCAGATACTGTTTCAAGAATCCTTCAAGTTCACCCGGCCCCCAGGACCACCCCGTGCCATGTGCTCCCATTCTTGTGCATCGTTCCCGAAATACTACGGTAATTTCAGAAAGAGCATCAGGTACGAAGCGAAGTAGCTGGTTCAGAAGTGAGCGGTACAAGCCCATAGGAGTCTTCTGGAGCTCTCCTCCACGGCCATGGAAGAAGAAAGACAAGATGAGTGCATCGCGTTCCGTGGCACCTTTTTCCAGTTCTTTGGCAATGAACTTCATTACAGTCGATTTCCCCACTCCTGGGCTTCCTTCAATCCAGAGCAGGCCGCCACGCCCACTAAGCCATTTTGTATATGCTGAGTTGTTCAAGATCCAGGTACATGTGTTCTGCTCAGCGTCGGCGATTTGGTCAGGGCGGAATTTCTGTTCAAGGAATGAGAAGGACTGAAGACACTCTATATGTTCGTTTGATAGCGGCCAATCTGTAACACATCAGCGATTGATCTTGGCTATGGAAAACCTCGTGAACTAACCTGTACGAACGCCTTCTATACTCCTCCTCAAAAATGGTAACACAGCTTCCATATAGTCCGTATCATGGGGCCTGAATTTGACCAGGTCTGAATGGTTTCTGTTGATTGGGTGAACGTATTGTTGTCCAGTGACAGTCTCCCATGATCGGCCGTGGGTGGCAGAAGAAATACCCACAAGGCGAGCGGAAGGACCCGACATGGACCATTTCCCATTCACCTATGGAAAAGTTCTCAGTATATCTTGGAGGTAAAATCAAGAGAATTTCGTTTAATACCTGAACCGCAGTTGGAGATTCCATGGTCTCATAAAAAGACATGATCCGCATGTTTTGCCATTCCTCTATAAGTTTCGAGAATTTCTCGGTCAGATAGCGCATGGCTGGCTGATCTGGACCAAGGGAGCGCACAAAGTCTTCGTTCGGTTGGCCTTGGACCATTGGAAGCAACGACTCAATGGCCATTCCTTGGTTCGGAACACCAAAAAGCAGAATGCCGTATACACACCGAAGGATAAAATTATTTCGTTCATTGAGGGATTCTGCAATCGTGCAAAGTGCCTGTGCGGAATAAGTGACGTATTTGAATCTCTCGGAATTTGCACCAAACCTGTTGAACTATAAGCCCTCCAAGGCTGTGGCCAATGAAAATTAAGGGGCGAGGTGCTCTTCGGGTCTGCTAAGTACTTAGTAAAAGGAACCAAAATTGGGACATAAAGGTATCACCCCCTACCCTAGTTTCAGATCGTTCTATTCGGAGTATATTCGCAAATTTGATGCCAAGATCTGAGAGAGTTTGGTATGATTTGCTACCGACAAGCTTTGAGTCAAATCCGTAGGTCTAGATTCGGGCTCCTGGGAAGGAATGTGGCAGATCATCTCTTAGCCACATGAAAGGGCTCTCCTTTGCCTTGAACGAGCCAAAGGCATGTCCATTAAGCCCAGATATCGCAATAACGCTTTGGAAAACTCCCTTTTAGTAGATGTGAAACACGGGGATAGGGATACGTACTCGACAAGATGGTCTCTAGATTTCGGAGTGTACAGCGGGGTAATACCGTGGAAATGGCTATCAAGAGTAAGGAAGATCTTCCGAGGATTTTCATACTCACTACTACAATCACAATCGAAAGGCTGAGCCGTGACTTCATTGAAACTTTGCGCCACAAAATGCGGTGTCGCTGAGAATTTTATTGTGGCAACTTTTTCGTGAGGACTGGTCAGCTCTTTGTGGGCCTCTTCATATCGTATGTCAGGGCTGTCGGCAAAGGACTCCACTAGAATATCGATTTCCAGCTCAACTGAGAAGGCTCTCCGAATCAACTGTTCAACGTCCGGGATGGTAATTGGATGGCCACCATGGTCTGCTGGAATTCCTCGGACGCGAAAGACTGTCTTGCATATTGACCCTGAATGCGAGTGGCTGGACTCGTCAGGCATGTGGAATTGATGGTGATGTTCTTCTGGCGTGTTGTAAACAGAGGTGACAAGGCTTGAGCCTGTCTTTGGTCTCTTTCAGTTGATTCTCGATCGAGTTTGGGTGATTTGGTGTACTCAGCCACGCAAGGCTGAGTCGGTCGCTGCCTAAAGTTGATTCTGGGCGCAAAGATAACGACTGATGCGGAAATAATCGTAACCACGACAATCCAGAGAGTTATGTTCGTATCTACCGCGTATACGAAGGGATGCACGGGGAGTAAGTACAGTACGGCAGAGACAAAAGGTTGCGATGACGGGTGGAGGAACGAGTTTACACTTGAGCGACCGCGGCCTAAGCAAGGCTAAGGTGGGGGCGAAATAATGGACAGGGCTTCCAATCATGGTCAAGAACGGAATGCAATGCGTTGTCTGCCAAGCTCCATAGCACATGCATGATGTGGACCTGCTGCAAGCGACTTGATTTGCTCGGCCAGCATCAGTTCTGTAATTCGAAGAATAAAAATTTAGATACCCATCTCTGTTGCCTTTGGTCTCGCATCCAGCTCTGCCGGCTGAAATACTCTACCTGAGTGCTCCAGCTCCACAGGTGTACTGCTGCTGTGGGTATAGTATACGGTACTGCTATGGCCGCTTACCTCCGCAGGCGGTAAATACTGAGAATTTATTGGCTCATGCATCTCGTGAACATTCGAGGATTCCTGCTGTCCGCCTTGCTGTTGCTGCTTTCTTCGTTTCATAAGACAGCAGAACATTATCGCCGCCGCCAGAAGCCCAACGAAGCCCACCACTCCTCCAACGACGCCGCCGACAATGACGCCCGTCGAGACGCCACCACCCCCAGTTCCTGCAGTACTCGTCGAGGTAGTTGCGCTGGCCGTCGTCGAGCTTGACAGTGTTCCAGATGCCGAACTGGATGATGACTCGGTAGTACTATTCACATCCGCACGCGGCGCTGAGAGGGCGCTTGCCGGCGCCCATGTGACATTGACGCTCCACGACGTCGGCTCACTAAAGAACGTATCCACGGCTGTCACGGCGATAGTCGTCCAATTGTTCGGGCCCGCGGTCGGCGTTGCATCGCCATCGTCATCGGCGTAGGTGCATGCAAAGTCAGAAACGCCCAAAGCCGGCCAGGTCCAACGCGCGCACCGCGGCGAGGCGGTCTCGGTGCAGCGCAGCGCCATGGCATCGCTGCGGCAGGCGCTGTCCGTGCAGGCTGTCGACAACTGCGTGCTGTCGTAGCAGGTCGAGTACCAATTACAGGTCGCGTACGATTCGGCGCAGCAGCCGGCCATGCCCGGTGTTCCGGCTGTAGAGCTGAAGAAAACGCAGCTGTAGGCACCGCCGCAGTACAAAGCCGAGTCTGACATTAGTTGTTAGTCCTTTGCTGGTGATATCTCTGGCCGGGCTCCTGTGGGGCCTTACCAGCGTCCGTGTTGATGAAGCCACATGTGTCAAAGCTGGCGGTCGAAGAATCACGTTTCTGCAGTGCAGCCTGGTTGATGGAAGGACCTGGCGTTATCCTTGGTTGAGCCACCACATGCTTTCCGAGTAGATCTCGGCCAGGCTTGCCAGCTGGCGTGATTTCGGGCTTGAAAGAAGTGGCAGCGATAGCCGCGGCGAAGTGCGACCACGCGAATAACGAGAAGGCGACCATTGCGGCAACGGACCCGAAGGCTGGTGGTTTCGCTGAACACTGATCCGACGCAACCGCCAGTGAAACATGGGGCAGAGCAGGCACCCGCGAATATATAATGAACGCGTGTGGAGATGAGCGGAGCTTGCCATCCTGTTTTAGGCAGGGTCGTTACAGCAGATCTTTTTCCGGTTAGCAATGCTCCCGACCGAGCTAGGGAAAATCCTTTGGCGTTACCGAGGGCGCCTACCAATCCGAATTCGAGTAAAAGAGCCGCGATCGTCCCCTATACCGCACAATTTCCTGTAGATCTTCTAAACTGTGTCCGTGAAAGCTTGATATTTAGCCCCTATCGGCCGTTGCTCGGGGTCGTGAATGGTGGTTCGGAGACGGCACGGACACGGACACGCCGTTGCAGCTCGACAGGGAACGCGGAAAGAGATGGAAAGAGCCGGAACCATGTATTTGAAGGTCCTGTGGCATAGGAAGGAACAGCAAGATATTATGAATTTCAGCGCAGCGTTGCAGTGTTTGATAGCGCCTAAAGAGTTTCATAGTGCCTCTATTTTTGTGTTTGGGTGGGTCGTCAGTTGAAGGTTTTGGGGATGCGGAGAACCCCACTTTTTGACCATGGTGAATCCTTGTCGAGAGATTCGATGGCACTGACGAAAACATCAGACGTTTATCTCTGGAGAATATTGCACGTAGCGGGTGTCGGCGCTGGACTGGGTGTACGACAGCGTTCCCAGAATGCATGTGATGAGTCACAATCTTCTGTCTCAGCAGCTGAGACTCAGCTGGGCTGGGTTTGTTTCTAAAAAGCTTGCACGAGAATGTTTTCCCACCACGAGAATCCCATGTCGCATATATTAGGAAACACATCTCGCGCATTAGCGTCTCAGCAAAATTTCCATCCAATCTCGAGCTGATTTGAAGGCACAACAAAGTTTTTGGTCCGAGGCGCGGCGGAACGGAACGGGCGCAGCGAAAGGTGAGGCACAAATCCACGAGGCTTACGGGCTCCTTAAGCGACCGAATCTCGCCGCACTGCATCTGAATCAGCCTCAAATCCTTACTTAGGCTATTGCTGACTCGCCTGCTCCACAGCCACGGCGCACATACCCCAATAATCAGCCCACTCTCAACCCCGCGATATATTTCGCTGACCCCCAAGGCGACCTCTTGCACTCTCCTTTCTCCTCTATTCCCCTCGCAATCCACCAAAATGTCCGGCGCATACTTCAAGCACGACGGCGTCGAGCTCTTTTACGTCGTCGAGGGCACTGGAGCTCCCGTCCTCCTCCTCCACGGCTGGACCTGTGATCATCTCGATTGGAGCTGGCAACAACCATTTCTGCAGTCTCTCGGATTCCAAACCATTGCAATCGACCACCGTGGCCACGGCCGCTCCGGCGTTCTGCCCGGCGATAATTATGGCCCCGAGATTCTCGCCGATGACGCCGCGGCGCTTCTCTCCCACCTTGGCGTCGAAAAGGCCATCGTCATGGGCCACAGCCTCGGAACTGTCATAGCATCAGCCCTGGCGGTGCGTCACCCGGAGAAGGTGAAGGCCCTCGTCCTCGTTGATCCTGTCTACCATCTCTTCTGGGAGGACCTGGAGCCCTTTGTCGCCTTCATGTGTCAGCCAAACTCGCCGCAGAATGCCGCCACTTTCTTCGACCAGGCCTTCTACACTGAATCCAGTCCGGCGTGGCTAAAGGCCTGGCACCGCCACCGCACCTTGGGAAATCCGCCGCACGTTGTCTCCGCCGTGATGACGCAGATGTATGCGCAGGAGAGCAGCATCGGCCGCAAGGAAAATTCTGTCACGTATAATAGGAGGCGGGCTTGCCCGCGCCTTGTCACCTGCATGGAGCAAATGAAGGTAGATTTGGAGCATGAGATTGGTTTGAATCCAGCGACAGATAAAGTTGAACTTATTCCGTCCGGCCACTGGCATCACCAACAGGATGCGGACGTTTTCAATGCTGTGGTGAAAGGGTGGTTTCAGGCACAGGATTTCCTTCCAAAGAGAAACGACTGAGAGGTGACGCTTTGGTTTTGGACAACATTCTTGATCACGGCTCTGAAGAAGCCTCAATTTCATCTGAGCAGGTCAGCCAATGTGAACCTCGCCGTCTACGGACAGGCGTGATCCCGCGAGAGCCAGAAACACACTGGTTTGAAAGTTCCGGCTGGGTGACTACAGTCTACAAGCTCCGTCAGACTATCAGTTGGCTCGGTACATTAAATGCGGACGAAGGCCAGCAACCTTGTAACCATTCTTTGCTGTTTGATGTCCGTATAAAAACAAATCAGTGAAGAGCTCGTGTAAGCATGCATGCAATGCCCAGTTCTTCCTTGCCCAAATTGCCGTATATACAATCACAGTCCAATCTCGACTGTCAAAACTGCTGCGTGTCCCGTACGCCTTACGGTCAAACCCAAGGCTAGTATTGGCGTCGTCATTTATAGCTCAGAAGCTCGCACCATTCAGCAATGAAGATCTTGTTTTCGACAAAACGATTGGTGATCAAGGCGCGGCCGGAATAGCTGAGAAAGGTGATTGGTGGGATCAACAGAGGCGTTATCCTGTCGGCCGATCCCGTCACATGCAGGGTTGATGGCAAATGTACCCCACAAGGCTTACGCGCCATTCCTGCAGACGAGACGTAGGTGGAGCATGCTTGATGGCGATACGTTGATCTGGTGCATACCCCACCGTGGGGTTGCAACACATCTTCCCAAGATGTGTAACATCACATACCAACCTTATCATTGACAAATGCGCAGCGTGGCTAAGCGAAAGGCTGACGTGAGAACAAGGAATCCCACGAAACGTAATTTTCTACTATGCGTAAGTTAATTGGCGATTGTGTCGGCACTCGGCATGAACACACACGAAACCACAGCCACTACATACCCGAGATATGTCGCTTCCGGTAGCCCAAATCATTTTTTCAGCGTCTCCAATTGGGTTGGGGTCGAGGTTAGAGGGTAGACATTCGCTTATAAGCCATGCGTTATAATCTACAAGCTCCTTATACTCGTCAATCGAAACCCCTGTCTCCTCCACAAGACTCCCAAGTCGGCAGCAGTACCCAGAAACGTCCTGAGCCCTGTATTTGTGGGGACAGTTGGCATGCTATCGAGCGTTGTGAGCTTTACCGAATCCGCGCCGATAATACCTAAGCGGCTATTGTGCGTGAGCTCGTCCGGCTACAGGGTAGTGTAGTTTGGCCTCGGCCAGCCGTTAAATAGTGCGAGGTATAACAAGCCCAGCGGGTAACACATAGAAGACAACGCCGCCTTAAGCAATGCGTACGTGCCCATCTAGAAGCCCGGCGAATGATTGGAAGCTTCTAATACCGTCTCTGTCCACTACATGTTGAGCCAGCTGATAAGGAAGCTTGAGCATTAGCGGCAGAGATTCGATAGTAGAGAGCCAACGCCGGTGCACAACGATATCGAGAGCAAGTGAATGACTAAGCGTAGGCTTAACCTTAACAGATAGACTGCCGGAGTGAGCTTTCCGAATTATTGTCCATGCCGTTTGCGCTGGAGTTGTTCATCTTCTTAATGATGTCTGGTTGAGCTGCAAAACATCGGCGAGGTTGCTGCCTATAGTTAACCTGTAGTTGAATGACGTGGTCGCGGTTTATTCGCCAGCTGATAGTCAGTAAGTCCAATGCATGCAAAAGATAGTCGTTGTCCTGCGTTTCTGTAGAGACACATTTGACGCAAAAACAAAATTTGCCTGATCCTTCGTCCGGCCAACAATGTCGCTGAACACGCCATCCAACACTGGAACCGTAATGCTGTGATAAAGAGCTTATACTAGTGAACCCTTTCGACGCTGTCCACTGCTAAGCAATATACCCTTAGCTCCAACTTTCAGGAAGGTTGGCTGGCTCGAGCAACATCGCCGCCTGGGTAACATCAGTTTAGCGAGTAGCGCCAAATTTGTAAGAACCAATAATGCTTTTCTTGACGGAAGTATGAAACTAAAATAGAACTTGGTTGTATCAGCTCAACGAAATATAGCACGCTTTCTTTGATACAAACCGCTTTCTTGTAAGATATACTACATAACAAACAAAAAAAAGAAAATGAAAACCGATAGCGCTATACGTTTGTAGTGTTACTCGTGTTGAGTCATTGCTAAAATTGGTGTGGCTGGCGCTTCTTCTCCACAAACAGCCAGTGGACGCTGTAAGCGACTTCCTTCATGATATCCCAGAAATTCATCGCGTCAGCAAAAGTCCTCAAAGCTGATCCCAATGAAGTAGGCTTGGCCATGAAGCTCTTTGGTGAACTATCGATCTCGTCTGCCGAGCCACCCTCACGATCCGTGAGCTCAGTCGCGGATTCTGACAACACCTGGGTCGGGTTCTCGATACCGGCATCTCTGTACCCACGCCACGGGTATGCCCAGAGGTGTATGATAGCCGCGATGGCCATCTCGATGCACAGGATCATGTTTGGTATGCCGATATCCAAAGATTGATAGGAAATTTTGCTGGATGGTTTCATTGTAGGCGAGTCACCCGTAGTGAGCTGGTCGAGTATGAACTGGGAAAAAGAGGTGGAGTGTTAGTGAGAGGACGTCCATTCTGGGTGGGGTTCCACATACTGTCTGCACGTAGCTGAGGAAGACGACGAATTTGATTGCCAGGAACTTCAAGAATGGATTGTGGTGTCGGAGCGACTCCTTGAATTGGAGGTAGAATTGCATCAGGAAGATCATGGCAATAATCAAAGAGATCATCTGTATGGCTTTGACCTGGTATGGATCACGGCGTGTCAGTATGTAAATGGGCTACAAAGTGCACGAGCCTTTTTTTTTTTTTTTTATTGTGGTCGTAACAGAATTTGCTCACCCAGATGGCCGCGTGGCTAGTGCTCTTTGATTCTGCGCAGTATGTGTCCGTGGCCTCGGTTATAAACGTGATGAGTGTAGTGCAGAGCTTAACTACTGAGTACTGGAATACGCCGATCGTGATGACCTAGAATTTTATCTTAGCAATATTCGTGCGCCATCGGAAGGGCAGTCGTGTATTACATGGATATAGGTGACGCCACTCCTGGGAGTCCGGAAAGGACCTCTTCCCTTGCCACCGGTGCACATGTTCAACCATTTGACCGGTGGAATCCAGGGCCGTGGCTCAATCTCCTTGAAACGTTCCTCCAACTCCTGTGTTGTCGGGGCCATGTAACGGCATAGAAGGACGAAGAAGGATGCAAGTACGAGTGCCTCATATAGCTGGTGCACCGCCTCCAGGTAGACGTGATGTTCGTAGTATTTGATTGCAAGACAGGAGGTCAAGCCATAGACCGGGACCATGAAGATAATGCGGACATTTCTGCGGTCGGATAGAATGAGCCCTCTCGATTGCCGCAGTCTCTGGGCCAAAGGTGAACCTACTGTTTCTGTTCCAATGGCCTGTTGTAATTGGCGATGTGCCGAATGATGAGGTAAAAGGACAATACGCCAGCAGCAATGGTGAAGCAAGCGGCCAGAGCGATGCTGAATTGATGGAACGTGAGTCCACCGATAGAGTCCTCTTCCACCACTGAGTAGTATGTGAGATGACCGCGAGCATAATACAGCGTCTGAAGAACTCACAAGGTAGATCCAATTTGGAAGGTCCGCACTTTCCCATGTTGCCTTGCTAATCAAGCGATGATGTTGTGGCTGCAGAAATGGCGGCCATGGCTTGACTTAAAGTCGATGAGCCCCGGGAGCTCGGGAGGGGAGCATCCGGATAATCAATCAACCTTACTTTAAAGGTTAAACCAAGCCAGTTGTCGTGTCTCACACAGCCACCGTTATCACTGGTTACAGCCTCCACTGCGTCCGTGCGCTGGTGGCCTAGTTTCCGGGGATACGGGGTATCCAATCCGTGTTTGTGCTAAACGCGTACCTCGTATGCAGTCGTGCACAGTCGCATAAAATGCGCGTATGAATACGCCCGCTCCTGATTGGCCTACACAACCGGGTATCGGGTTACTATTAAGCTGTGCATCCCCCCCCGCCTCGTACGAAGTGCTTCCATAACCGACAACCTTTTCTCAACTTTCCAGACTACCTATACACGGGTATCATACAAACCGAGTGTCGGATACGCAACCTTCCAAGGCCGAAACGATGTGGCTGTGGATATGCATCATAGACTATATATGCCCAGGTGTCGATGGCTAAGTAAGTCAATTTTATCAGACATCGACACCCTTTCTCACTACGATCGTGCTTTTATCTGACTCTATCCTATTTCTTGTTTTCACAAGTTTCCGATTTTTATCTCTGCTACCATGCCTCTACCATACGCTGCGCTTTTACTGCTCCCGTGCCTGCTCTTTGCCGGGCAGGCTTTCTACAACCTTTTCCTCCACCCGCTACGCACGTTCCCCGGGCCTGCGCGCACGGCGGCATTCAAATGGCCGTGGTTCTGGCACAAGGCACGCGGGACCCAGGTTGCCTGGATCACCGAGCTTCACCGGCAGTACGGCCATGTCGTTCGCGTTGCGCCAGACCACCTCTCCTACACAAATGCCGAGGCCTGGAAGGACATTTACGGCCACAAGACTCCCGCTGGACGCGGTAACTTGCCCAAGGACCTGCGATTCTACCCTCAACCTGTAATTGGAAAGACGGGAATCATCACGTCAGTGATATACCCCGCAGAGGTTGACCGCACTAGCTGACATGAATCTTCAAAATGCAGGGCAAACGACACCGATCACTCGCGTGTTCGCCGCAGCATCGCCCACGCCTTCTCAGAGAAAGCGCTTATCGAGCAGGAGCCTATGATCCACCACTACGTCTCACTGCTGGTCGAGAAACTGCGGGATGCGGCATCGGTACCGGTCGGCGACAATTCCATCGACATGGTCCGCATGTTCAATTACACCACCTTCGACATCATGGCGGATCTGGCGTTTGGAGAGTCACTGGGTCTGCTCGAGCGCGCCGACTACGTCCCGTGGGTTGCGTCCATTATTAAAACCATCAAGGCTGCCGGCATCATTGGCACCCTCCAGAGCGCTTTCCCACTGCTCATGCCGGTGCTGATGAAGACGCTGCTCAGCGGCATGCAGAAAAGCCGCTACAAGCATGGCCGCTTCGCGCAGGAGCACGTCGACAAGCGACTGGCCCGCGAGACGACGCGGCCGGACATCTGGACGTTTGTGCTGCGCAACACGGCTAATGATGTGGCCAAGGGTGGCCTCTCCCGCGACGAGATGCATGCTAATGCCGCCGCTTTGATGGGAGCTGGCACCGAGACGACGGCTACGGTACTTAGCGGCGCATGCTGGCTGCTCTGCAACAATCCCGACAAGTTGAACCAGCTGAATGAGGAGGTACGCCAGGCCTTCGGCTCTGCGGACGATCTTACCATGCAGGCTCTGGCGCGGCTACCGTACCTGAACGCCTGCTTGCAGGAAAGCCTGCGTATGTTTCCGCCGGCGCCGCTGGGTTTGCCGCGGGTTGCTCCACGGGGAGGAACCGTCATTTGTGGAAAGCCGGTGGCTGAGAGGGTAAGATGAACCAGAATCCCCATATAAATTTTCACTTCCTCACCTCGTCCTTTTTAAGGTTGGCACATCAGTGTGTGAACAAAGCTCACTCTCCTTCTTCAGACAACCGTCTACGTGTCCCACTTCGCCGCCTACCACAGCGCGTCCAACTTTTACGACGCCTATAACTTCCACCCGGAAAGATGGCTCCCAGATGCCAACCCGCGTTTTGCTGACGACAAGAAAAATGTCATGGAGCCTTTCAGCTTTGGGCCAAGGAACTGTGTTGGAAAGAAGTAAGTCAGCTGGATGTGACACTGCAACCCGTCTTCAAATCATTTGACTGACATACGCCTGCTTGGGCTGCAGTCTTGCGTGGCATGAGATGCGCGCCATTCTTGCCAACATTGTCTTGAACTTTGACATGCAACTTTCTGAAAAAACGGGCAAGCAGTGGATGGATCAGAAGGCATACTTGGTTTGGGACAAGACGCCACTTTTCATCAACTTGAAACCGGTTGTCCAGGATGTAAAGGCCTAAGTTGGAGACTAGGTGTGAGCTCGGTATCAGAATGGCTGATGTACGCTATTATCGCCGGCAGGGACCTGGAAAGTTGTACTACGATCGTCTCTGCAATTTTATTAGTAAAATGTAACTGTAAGTACTTTATCTTACAGATGTAGTATAATAGAAATAGTGCTCAGCTTTAATTTCTTAGAAGTGGAGAACCTTGTATGAAATCGTACGCCCATCTGAGATATATGGTCTGCCCGCAAGTACTATATAGGCGAGTGAGGAGTGGTCAGCGAGGTCTCAATCATTAAGCAGTGGCTTGCTTGATGTTTAGCTAGGTTTTAAGTTTTCTTGCGATTAAAAACTATGTAGAATGTACATACAAATTACAATTACGGATATATTAAACTTAGAAAGCACGACACACGCTGGTCCCAGCATGTGGCAGTGGCCTTGATGTGTTGATATAATTTTGACTTGCCCTCGGCGAACTCAACACTATTCCTGGAGGACTGGTGATATGTAGCTTCTGGTTGGGCTAACGACTGGATGAGGCGTCAACGTGACTTGCCTAATAATTTTCAACTGACTTTGAGGGAGACATTCGCCACTGCTGAGCCCTCTAGACTTCTGTTAGACGTGTAATGCTGCAGCGACACACTGTTTACGGACCGACCATGCAAATTTGCATGTACGATGTTCGGTCCTTCCAAGACGCCGTGTAGGACGTATCGGCTAGAATGTTTCGCGCCTCGAAATGTTTTCATGGTTCACCATGGCAAGTACATCCGCAAGTGATGATTAAGGTGAGAAAAGGATGGTCAAGGCATGGAGCTTTTTGCGAGCGTCTTTAGTTCACTGAAGCTCTCTATACAGGGGCATATCGGGCACCAAGCAGGGGAAAATTCGATTTCAGGAGACGTTTCAATGCCGCTGCTGAACTGGCACACGTGCATTGGCTGGCCCAAACGGTTGTGACCTGTAAGTAAATATCGAGTATCTAATAACCTAGTAGGAAAAGAAAAAATCTGGGTGCCTATTCCCCACCTCATCCACAGTGTACCTCCTTAAGCTCTCCCCCTTTTTCCCGTACTGGTCCTTCACCTTGCTCCCATTCGATGCCCTCAAATGCACCATTAACATGGCCGCCGCAACGCCTGCTAAGCAAACCCCGCCTAACGAGAGGCTCAGCCCCTTCCGATAATACGGCGGATCGTTGAACGCCTGGTTCCCGCCAATCGCGACCGTCTGCGCTACAACATTGACCAGCGCCGCGGCACTCGCGCGAAACGTATACCCAACCTGATTGCTCGCCATCCACACCATGCTCAGCACGACGATTGGATATGCGCAGCATGCAACTAGGCACGTCGCGACCAGCCTTCCCGTGCTGCCTGTCAGGCCGAGCAGCAGGGAATACCCGACAGCCGCCACGGCGGCATTGACACAGATGACGACGCCGCGTTTACGGAGCCTGTCGGAGATGATGCAGGACGAGAGGATGCCGACGAAGGCGGCGGCGTAGACGATGATAGCCATGAGCTGCGCATGGACTCCGGCGTAGCCCAGGCCTTGGAGTATGGCGGGCGTAAAGTTTGACAGGGCGCTTACGCAGAAGTGTGCGCCGGCGTCGATGAGGGTGATGAGCCAGAACTTGGGGTCTACGAGGACCCTGAGGATGAGCTTGGGCCGGATGCGGCTATCGCCGGTGTTGTGCATGGCCCGGCTGCGTGCGAGGACGACGTCTTTCTCAGCGGCGGTGAAGAAGAATCGGATGCGCTCGGGGGTGCTGGGGAGGAGTGTGAGCACGACGAACGCCCAGGCTATGGGGACGACGCCTTCGACCAGGAAAATCCACTGCCAGGCGGACCAGCCGTTCGTGCCATCGAGGGTAAGCGTGATTGCGTAGGCGAGGAGACCGTTGCAGGAGCCGGCGAGGGCCGTGGTCGAGGCAAGGATAGCACCGCGCGTGGCGAGCTCGTTGTAAGGGTACCAGAAGGAGAGGTACAAGACGGCGCCTTGGATGAAGCCTTCGGCGCAGCCAATCAGCGCCCGAATAACCATGAGGGCGGCGTAGCTCTTTGCTTCAACGGTGCAGGCGGTGATGATTCCCCAGATGATCATAGCGCCGGCGAACTGTGGCTCAGTCAGCTGTGAAGTTCAAACTAGCAACCGGAAAATGGTACCTGGGGTGGCGGTCCGATCTTTCTCAGCAACAGCGTCCCAGGGAGTTGGAATAAGATGTATCCAACAAGGAAAATGCTCGAGACATTCGAGTACATCTGCGCTGTAAGCCCGAGACCTTGATCCATGCCGGCAACCTTCGCATTGGCCAAGTCGGAGCGTCCCTTTATCGTCTTTTAGCAATTGCCATTGTGGCTGGAAGGCTTTCATACCATTTGAGCTAGGAAAAAGACAGAGCACAGTAGCGGAAGGATTGCCAAGTCAGTTTTCCTCCTGACCCGCACCTCCAGCTTCCGCGTCTCTCTGTCCAATTGGCTGTCACCTTCCTCCACGACCGGGTCGCTAGAAAGGGGTATCAGCTTGGTGTTATTCATTTTGGTGGGTTGAAGCTAGAGCAAATCTCAACAAAAAATTGCGAAATGGACAATTGGTACACTGAAGAATTAGACATGCAAGAGCGCTTCTCCTTATAGCCATATATCCTCAACAATCACTTCGCACACAGCCTCGATGATTTTATTGCACCGAGGCATTTAGGACGCGTAAATATCTTAGATGCAGGTAAGCAAGTCTCAACTTGAGCCAAAGACAACGGCAGAGGTAGTGGTGTGCTGGGAGGCTGAGCATCAGCAAACTTGGCGCCAAGGTGCGGGTTGCCAATCAAGGAACGGACTTGCGACGCAAGCACGGAGTCCGTGTCGGAAATCCGTGTCTGAGTCCGTGTCCGACGTAACATTCCACCACATAACCTTACGCGGACTGCAGCGTTGAGAACTGATTGCACATGAGAGCTGTACAGCTGCGGGCTATGCAAGATACTTGTGCAGCATAAAAGATCAGACTATCGTCGAGTCTGTGTTAAAGCTTCAGCGGCTTCAATCTTCCACCATGTCCGACGGGAATTCGCACCACAATGGCCCATCACCCCTCTGCCACATCGTCACACCGGTTGGTATGCTGGGCTTTGGATTTGACGAGTTGCAGACCGCAGACATGCTGGCAAAGCTTGTAGCAACAAACATCCCGACCGCTATCATCCTCGACTCGGGATCCACGGACAGCGGTCCTTCGAAACTGGCCTTGGGATGCATGTCGTGCCCACGGGAGGCATACACCAGAGACCTTACAAAGCTTCTAGGCCTGGTTGACACCTTCCATGTTCCCTTGATTTTCTCCTCCGCTGGCGGCGACGGAAGCGATGATCATGTGAAAGAGATTCTCCAAGTCATTGAGGAAATTGCAGAGCAGGAGAAGAACGAGTCAGCTCTCTGGCTTGATTATTTACAGCGTACCTTCGCTAATTATGCTCTAGGCGCTGCCGCTTCAAGACCGTTGTCATCTTCTCAGGTATCGAAAAGAGCTTAGTCCGCGATCGCCTCCGAGCCGGTGCCATAATCGGCTGTGGACCATGTGTGCCTCCCTTGACAGAAGAAGACATCAACTAAGCCAACACCATCGTGAGCCAGATGGGCCCCGAGCCTTTCATTGACGCCATGACCGCGCACCCTGACTTCGATGTCATCGTCGGGGGCCGTGCGTACGACCCTGCGCCCTACATCGCATACGCATCCTTCCTTTCCATCAGGATCAAAGATGGCGTGAGCTCACCTCCAGTCGAGACACTATTGGGAGGCTTCTCACACATGGGCGAGATCATGGAGTGCGGCGGCATCTGCGCACAACCGAAATCGCACGGCGCCGTCGCGAGCGTGTACCAAGACGGCACGTTTGATATCACCCCTCTAAGTTTGGAGGCGCGATGCACACCGGTGTCCGTTGCGGCGCATACGCTATATTAGAAGAGCCGACCGGATCTGCTGCACGGTCCCGGCGGCTACTTGGATGTGACCAGCGCGACTTATGAGCAGCTGAGCGATGGCAGGACTGTCAGAGTCCGCGGAAGCTCATTTCATTATTCAAAAAGCAATGGGATGCCGTATCAAATAAAGCTGGAGGGTTCAACGACAATTGGATATCGGTCCATGTTTATGGGCAGCGTCAGAGACCGTAAGATGAACCTTCCGTTTTCAACTTATATTCCCCAACCTCACTTCATTCTTTTACTTTTCTTCCGGGTTGCAGCTTTGACTCAGCCTTTACTACGACATTGCCTTATGAGAAGTGATGCTAACCTGAGACAGCAATCCTCATCGACCAGCTGGACACTTTACTCGAGCGATTCAAGGCCTACGTGGCCGCACAGCACCGCGATCATTCTGGTTGCTGGGAGCTCGACTTCCATGTATATGGAAGACAGGCTCCGCCAAGCTCGGAGATTTTCTTGATCGGAGAAGCTCTCGCCCCTTCGCAGCAACTCGCGACAAGTTTGGCATGCACTGCCCGCATCGCCACCACTGTAAGCTTTGTGTTTCTACTGTACGCTGTGAAAACAAAATGGCTAATTCTTTGACAGCATGCGGCGTATCCGGGACAGAAGGCAACATCAGGGAACTTTGCGTTTGGCATCGGCGGAAAGACAGAGATCCCATTGGGACCATGCCCGAAGTTTTCAATTTACCATCTTATGGATCTGAGAGATGGGTAAGAACGACTTCAGCCAAGCGAGGAGGCACAAGATGGCAGTTGTGGTGACTTCCGCAACACCAGAGCTGCAACCTCCATATTTTCACATACTGTGTCAATTCTTGGCAAAGGAAGAGCCGGGCTGTCTCCACCCTTGGACAGGCCATTTCCTCTCCCTCAAGCCTTGAAGAATGGGACACCTAGCCAGCAGGATAAGCCCAACGCCTCCTCAAATCCCAGACCATCAGACCCCAAGAAATATGTTTCCCCCACAAAGCTGGGCCATCTTGCGAGCGTCCTGCGGTCCAAGAATGCCGGCCCGTACGAGATCACCTTTGATATCATGTTCGGCTCCGAGGCAGTGTACCGTCTGGTCCAGCAATTGGGCTTACTGAGCCCGAAGACGGCGGCGGATGCACTGAAGGTTTCGCAGGACGACATCGTCTGGTGCGGAATTTTCGACCCAGCCCGAGCGTTTAAGGTGACGCGCGTAAGAGCCGGGAAGAAGGTGGCCGCAGGGAGTTTTATGGAGGATGATGCACACGGGTCACAGCAACATTTGGGTTTAGTGAACTTACAGCTTTCGACAACAGCTTTGAAGGGGCTGGAGAGGTTGGAGGTGTCGTAGGGTGTATTTGTGGTCCTCTTTCAGAGTTTCCTTTCATATGATGAACTCGATTGCTAGAGCTAACAGGTTCGATGATTGCTTCTTTTCTACTCCAACGTGCCGTCGAGAAACATCTGGACTATCATAATCTCGTCAAGCAGGACATGGGAATCAGTCATGCTGACTGATAGCAAAATCTTAAATGCGTCCCCTCTTCAAGGTCTGGTTTCCAATGGCCCAACGGAGAGAAGATTGGTGAGGCTGGCAAAGCTGCCAACAAATACCTCGGATTAAACACCAGCTAGAATTGAAGTGATTTTGTTTTACTTAGTAGAGCGCCACGCAGTAGTCTCGGACGATCCGAGGAGTTTTTAGAGATCGTACTTTCGCGCTAAATAAGGAATTGATTTTGATTTTTCAAAGCCGCTGAAGGCGAGAGTGAAACGGCTAGATTATTCTAGTTGTTACAAAGGGACCTTATTAATAGAGTTGAAAATATTGGCGAAGCTGTTAGAGGCACCATATACTATCTATTTATTGTCGTTACTATCGCTTTCGTCATCAGGGCGGCCGTATTACTTGATACTATTCTGCTAGTTGTAGCTCCCCTTCCGGCACCTTTACTTTAAGAGAGCATATATAAAGCGGAAGCATTGCGGTAGCTAATATTGTTTTAGAATTCGTTTCCTTTACGAATCAAAACTCTAACCGCTTGTTTTTCTAACGGAATTTCTAAATTACGGGCCATCTTTCCCGTAACTACGAACCACCCCGTCTTTCTCTCTTTTTACGGTCGATAAGTCAAGCTTAGCATCGGGTGGGCCTGTTCCAGCTTATATTGTAGGTGCATCACTTTCATTGAAGTTCGAGCAGGTAATAATCCCGGCAAGACTTCCCCCCTGATTTTGGATTCAGGTTGCATGCATAAGCAGACTAGCCATCCGACAAGTTTATTGCGATGAGATTGTAGATGTCCTTTTATGACGGTAATAGATGAGTTACAAGTGCAAGCTAAATCGTCTTCGATTTACACTCATTCGGGGTCCAACACGATTGCCTCAATCAAATCAGGCAGCGCTTCTCGTATGGTGTCGATTCCACTCAGATACACAACATCCTCATCCGCATCCTCATCATTTCCCGGATGATTTCCTTTCAGCCATTCGACATCCTTGAAACGCTCCTTTCGATTCCAGCCCCACTTCTCTTCTTGTTCAACAAAACGTACTAAAGCCGGATCTGGCCCACCGTCATAGTGGGTGTCCTGGTACAAATCTCGAAGGAACATTTCTTTCAAAGGCATCTTCTCTCGAACCAGCAAATCCAGAAGACCCTGGAAAAACACAACCCAGTCAGCGCTCTGCCAATTTTCACCCCGGTGGAAAGTGGCGCCACCAAATGATAGTAGCTGGAGGGTCTTTGTAAAAGGCTCGATGAAATGCAACAACTCCCAGGCGGATGGAATGTTGAAGCAGTACAGCTCTAGGCGCTCAAGAGCTGTGAACCTCGTCGTGGAAAAAGCCGGGTTGATGTCATATTTCCAACCGTCGCTCCAGCCATACTGAGCCTGTAGGTCCAGGCGAAGTGAACGTAAGCGAGGAAACAGTGCGAAGAAACCGCGCAGTGGCGGCATGATTGCGGGATCATCCGACTGCAGCACCAGAGAAAGAGTATTGAGATTCGCAAACGAGTCGGCAAGGCCGCGCCAGAAACCATCTTCGTTCTGCATTGAGCCTCTATTCTCTTCCTGATGACACACTTCCTCCATTTGAATGGTCATCAATGGTCCCTCTGTACTGTCGCTGCCGCGTCTTCCACCGATTGCAGAGGCACTGAACATCTTTGCTCCAGGATCCAACACCGCGCCCGGCCTCATGCGCATTTCGAAGCGGTCCAGCGACAGTCCCCCTTCCACAGCCGCCAGCGCTCGCATCACGGTGTTGAAAGTACGCTGGGGGTAGTCGTATACGTACATTTGATTTGTGCCTGATGGATCTGAAGCCTGCAGGCTGCCTGGTAGGATCCGTAATGGCGCAACTGGGCTTAGCTCAGCGGACACGATCGCCACTGTGTTCAGCTTCTGCAGCAGCACCAAAACTGCGCTGAGCAGCGTGGCGACCTCAGCACCAAGTGGAGTAGGCCACTCGGAGAGGATCTCAAGCTTTTTAATCTTGTGTGCGTAGTTTGGATGCTGACACGCAGCGAGAAAGGCATCCAGGCAGGGCCTGGTAAGGTTGGTGACTGTAGTTGCAGCTGTAACAGGACAGAGGTCGATGAAAGTGTCGTGCAGTTGAGTGTTAAGATTCCGGCATACAAGGCGGAGGGACAAGATATCGTTGATGCCTAAGAAGGTTGCAATTGCGCATGTAAGCTCAGTAGGAAGCTCAGCACCGAGATATTGCCGGGTGGTATGCGTGTCGGGATTGCTTTCGGCGAGTTCCTGCGGCTGGAAAGAAGACTCTCCGCTGTTTCGCACGTGGGAAAAAGTCATGGCCTGTCGCTATTGTTAGTCGTTGCTGCTACGTGTTGCTGTACCGTCGCTGCTGAGTCGCTGCTGTTACTGCTGGGCGTTGCTAGTAGACTTCGTTGCTGGGAATTCGTCGCTGATGGGAATTGCTGCTGGAAGTCGATGCTGGTCTAGAATTCCTGGCAAATCTTGGCATCCTCCCATGGCACGCGCCCCACCCACATCTCCACTGTCAAGAGGACGATTAACTACCACACATTTGATGCATCACCATCCTTGAATCTCATCCGGTTCGATCAAGAGACAAGTGCGATCCTTTGATTCACAGTCATCTCGTTAAAAAGCCGAGTCCACTTCTGTCAGGATTACGATCGCTGCGGGCACTTCTATAACTACATCATCTCACATCTCTACTGTATAAAGCACATGTTTGTAGCAGTCGCCCTTGGATACATGGTGCTCTGCCCGGCGTTGAAGCAATTTCGATAAGCAGTGACGCGTATTACATTATTTTTTTGCTAACAAACATTCATTAAATTTACAAATGAAAATTATACTATTTCGTCCATGTCGCCGGTATGAGAAACGATGTAGTAAGCGTCTGTAGTTGATGTGAGCAGCGTTACCTACTTATCGCAGTGGCAGAACTTACGGACGATTCCTGGGATCCACCCGAGGCAGCAGAGGCCTATGTTGATAAGAGCATCGGTGCCGAAGTCTCGCTGTAGAACGACCGCCGCAGGCGGACAAAAGAATGCCCAGCAATAGTCGCCAGTTGAAGCCTGCGTAAATCCGTCAGAATGTGCAGCAGCTTCTTTCATAAACGGACTCACCATAGCGCTCGTAAGGCTTCGTGGTAATTGCAGCTGTGTTCCTCGGGGAAACTGAGCGCAATCACTAAACCATATTCATCGTCAGCGACGAAAAGGGGTTGCCAAGGCTGTATGGAATATGCGTACCTTGAAACGGGATTCCAGTGGCAGAAATGCCGTGTGGAATATTTGGCAACTGTGGCACGTCGGCTGCGGCTTGCTGAACCCCATGAAGAAACATGGGCGTCCTGAGGTTATTTATTTTGATGAAGGGGTCCACGCAACTCACTCACTCGTGGCGCTAGGTGGCAAAGGCTTACCGGAGCGATAGAGAATTCCCTTTTCTCGAGTCAACATCACGGCTTACAGTAGGTCCGTGCCATGCATGCAGTCTAAGATCCTCATGGACCCACATGGATATCGCGTCCGGATCCGCGCATGCTTAGGCCGACTTCAACTACCCAAATCCACTGTTAAGGAATCTGCTATCACGCGGAGTTTTGACGAATTTTGCGTCTTATCACGGGCTATCTCTAGAATGCTGCAACGGCAACACACACATACGAGAAACGGCCCGAAACGAAATGGCGCGCCGGTAAGCCACACACGCTAGCTGACTTCTAGTGCACAGTAGTGCGTCCTGGCGGAGCCGCATGCCTGGCTACACGCATTTTATACTCGAGGCGTTCCCTCGGCTTCCCTTGATCCGGTAAGATCCCGTATTCTTCCGCCACGTGGGTTGTCCGTCCGCCACGTGGTTCCCCAACCGTGATCGACACCGGTTACCGGCCGCCCCAAGCGCTTAGCAATCATAGGAAATTTCATGCTGGATGTGGAAATTGCAGGAAGCATAGAATCGACGTAGAAGGTCCGGAGAAGACCGGCTAGAACGGTACCCAAGAATAAAATTGTAACAGTGCGACGAAACAAAACCGGTGGGCAGCAACTGCAATCCTCTCGGTGTGAGCGACACAAACCCCTTTGAGGCACCTCCCTACAGCATGCATTTGAGCTTTTTATTTGATCGACAGCTATAAGCGTTGATGCAGCATCAGTGTAAAGTTCGTCATCGACCAAGCCCACTGAACCAACACAGACGAGTGCATGCAATGCTATCAGCCGCATGGCTCGCCCATCGCCCCCAAACTCACTTGTACGCTACTCCTTCCAACGCCGCCGTCGCAGCGTCATCTCTGCCATTAGAGGATGCAGGCATGGACGCTGCCGTTACATTCCCGCCTCACGCGCTGGTGGGCATGAAACCATCGCCTTGCTTTCTCCGTCCGCCTCCTTATCTTAATCTCCCATTTGCCAAGGTCCCAGCTCTCTTGGCCCCTTTCCATGGCATCCCTTGGGAAATATTCGAGGTTAACCACCCCAGCTCAGACCTTTCAGCTCTTCACCAATCACGCCTTTTCGTCTCATCGCCCACTACGTTGATGTAGGTTTGCAACTGGAAATGAAGTTGGCTTACTGGTCGAGGGGGTTAAGATTCTCAAATCATTTCTCGACTTTTGCAAAATAATGGGTGCAGAAGTCGACAATTACTAACAGAGGCTGATTCTAGTCACATGCTAGGTTCTTGCAGCTTTTGCTCAACCATCGTTACGTAGGACTTGAATTTTCGCACCTAGAAATAACGGGTTTGCAAAATGCTGCCACTACGGTGCCACTACGGTCGCGACCAACGCTAGTTACCTTACAGTGGCTGTTTTCAACCGTCGTAGGCCACAGCATCCACGAAGCAATACATCGCTAGTTCTTTTTCAGCAATCTTTTCCCTGGCTTTGTTCGAAGGCGTAATGTTGGCTGAATGGAACACTTGATACATCGTGAGCGGCACTTACCAGAGACATCTTACCAATGTCTTTATCACGTTGGCCAGATATAGAAGAGGGAAGGCGGATTTGAGGGCGAAGCCGGAGAAGGTAATGGATGGCAATGTGGTGAAGAAGAGTTGGCGCATATGTAGCAAACAGCATGATGCTGTCTGCTATGGCCATGTGCCTCATCTCGCCGATTCTCGAGCTCGTAAGAAGTAAGCAGGTTCTAAGAAACTTCCATCAGGCGGCTTTAAAGTGCAAGCTGTTAAATATATTTAATTGTGCTTTGCTCGAGGAAACGAACAGCAATGATGCATCATGTATGCAATTGTCCACACGGGCCCTCGGAGGTTCAGCGTAAAGTGCCGCTGCGCCCGCCGTAGTTTTACGGTAGGCTTTAGGCACTTGCAACTGCTGTGAGATATATTGTACGATTCTATGGCAACTACCGCAGAACTAAGTGCTTGCCGAGATCCTTCGTCGCAAGCTCCGGCATGGCAGCACGGTACCGGTTTTAGGCCACCGCCACTGTTGCCTAAAAGCAAAACCCACATTTCTCTCAACATACATAAATCAAGAGTGGCGCTCCACCTGCCCTCACACATCTTCAAACCTCTCCAACACCAGTCCAGCCATGGCACGATTCAGCGATCTGAATGAAGACGTACTTACCCTGGTCCTTTCTCACCTTGAAGACCACCGCCCGACACTTCGCGCACTCGCGCTAACTTGTAGCTTACTCTCCAGAATTGCAACCCCGTTGCTCTACCGTACTGTCGGGATATCTCTCAAAGACTCTCAACCAGACCACCGCTTCGATCGCTTGTTTCGAACCCTCAACCAGCCAGACAAGCAAAAGGGCCTCCAGTTGACTTCTTACATCCGCAATGTGTGCATATCCTGGAGAGGCGGCAACAGTCAGATGCATCATCCGGACACGGTTGAGTTTCTGCATTCCATTGAGAAAACACGCAACCTTTCCCTATTCATTTACAATTCTCCATTCAGACAATACATATCACCATCCACAGACATTGACCGCAACCGCCTGGACTTCTCCAGACGAGCCGACCTCGCTTTCTGGGACCTCTCCAGACTAAGGCACCTCTGGGAGCTGACACTCTCTTTCGACAATCCCTTGGTTGATCTGGCCCGATTTATGTGCCTTACACCAGTTGGTGTCATTTGGGCTTACCATGTTGTCCGGGTGCTCCCTGATACCTTCTCCGCCCAGAATCTCCCACGACGACGCAAGCCCCTAGTGAAACTTTCATTACACACCCACTTCTCCTACGAGACTGTGACGGAGATCCTGGCCACCTCAGCCGGCGTTGAGCACCTTGACATTTTCGAACCCGGAATTCTCTCTGGCAACAGCACAACCATCTGCATAGATGGCCGCATGCCCATCATGAGCACCGCCTACTCACCGCAACGCCTTTCCTTCGCCATGGCCCCCCTCTACCAGACGCTCGAAACCCTGAAACTCATCTCCGGCGATACAATCCAATGGCCGCACCATGACAGCACCCGCCTCGACCTGCGCCCCTTCACCCACCTGACCCGCGCCAATGTTGACTCCAAGTTTTTCTTCCCGCCCTCCATTGACTCCGCGCACCGTGAAGACCCAACATCGCTGCTTCCCCGCAACCTGGCCTCTCTCACTCTGGCATTCGACACCGCCACCACCGCCCTTGGTCCCTCTGGCTCCTCCTACCAGTGGCTCCTCGCCCTTGTCCAACGTGCCCCCCACCAGCTCCCCCGCCTTGACACACTCCACATTCTCGAACAAGACCACCAGGGACAGGCATTTTGCCAAGTGTGCGTCCCTGTTTTCGGAATCTACGACTGGGATCCCCCAGCCGACGCTCAACACGTTCTGTCTAAGGTAGCAGATATCTTGAAAGTAAAAGTAGGGCTGAGAGTGTGGCGCTGAGAGGATCCGGATGATGAGGAAGAAGGCGCCCCTGGCCTCTGTGGGACGAAAACGGGAGGACCACCAGTACGAGTGCCACCTCCGAGGCAGTTACCCGAGTGGATGTTATAGCAAAGGGGATATACAGCATGATAAACCTCGTAGTCAGTTGAAACTATCAATTGTGACCGAGTTGATGGTAATGGGCTCACTGTAAATCGCACAATGACGTAATATTTTTCTGGACTATCATTGCCATCCTACTCTTGTCCCTTGAACCTGCTGCACACCTACGCCGCGAAATGACATCGAAGCCTAGAGAAAGGAGCCTACCGTTACATCTTCGTCTACAAACCCCCAAGAACCCCACCCAGCAACGTCTGCAACAACGCCACCAGTTCCAACCCAATCAGCGCCACCGTATCTATCTGTGTCACCGCCGAGATGAAGACGTCCTGGATCTTACACGTGCCCTCTCCCGTCACCGCTACCCCATCCAACCGGTTCTTGATCCAGCCCAGCGCATTTGCCGACCCCAGAATCAACTCGGTCGCGTGCTCCCCAAAGGTATTCCGATAATACTCAATCGTTACGTCCCCTGAGTTCTCGCTGCAAAACTGCTGGATGACGAGGTCCGAGTCCACGGCGGGCGAGACTTCATCCCCCACGGCCTTGTACACGTACAGCGGCATGGCCGGCACACCGTGCCGCCCCATCTGGCCCGCGACCTCGAGCACCGACGCCACAGCGGGCTCCTGGAGGATGCCTTCCTGCTCTTCGGTGCCGTTGATGAAGTACGAAAACAGGTCCTGCCCCGCGCCGGCGACCGTGTTGCCAACGAGGCATCCCCCACCCCGTGAGAAGAACTCGGCCTTCTTCTCGGGAATCAGGCGCTCGTCAAGGAAGTCCGCTAGAGCGGGGTACGCTTTGCTCAACCCAATAATCCCGGAGAATCCAAGACCGGCGAAGGGCGTCTTGTTGATCGTCACGGCGACGGACGTGACGTTCGCAATCAGGCCGCCGAGCGCAGTACCCGCAAAGTCGAGCTCAGGGGCGTAGGATGGTTGCAGCTCGGCCGCCCACTCGCTGGCGAGAGACCCTCCAGAGTAGCCCCACATGGCGTAACGCGGGGATGTGCTGAGGCCGGCGCCGGTCGGGCCCGCAGAGAGTGCTGCACGGACTGAGTCCAGAGTCGCATGGCCGGAGATGATGCCTGCGACGAAGTGCGCCTGCAGGCCCTCGTAGTCTGGAATAGAGACGTACCAGCCTTGGTTGAGGGAGGCAGCAATCTTCATTGCCGGTGGTCAGCAATTGAACGGGATAATTATCCTGGGATTACTCACGAACGGCGTGTCAATCGACAGCGTGCTATTCTGGTCGACAATCCCACCCAGTCCTCCCGGCGCCGATCCGGACTGCAGCGTGTATGAGGGGCTACAGTCTGGATTGGACGAGTCGTACGCCGTCTGGTACGACAACAGCTTGCCCGGGTCGGCGTTGTAGGGCTTGATGAGCGTGCTCGCGGCGGCCACGGCGTTGCCCAGGCTATCAGTTGTTCGGAAAAGGTACTGGTGCACCGACTCAACAGACACGCTGACTGGAAGGGGTAGAAAGGGCTCCAGCTGGTTCGCGACCTGGCGCGAGCGGATAATAGCGCCGGGGGCGTAGTCGCTGATATTGGTCGGCTGCTCATACCATGGGTCCTGGCTTGGTGGTTGCGGTGCTGCGGCTCGGACGGATTGTAACGGCGCGCTGGCGGCTAAGGTGCCGAGGAGGGAGCACAATAGAACGGAGGCGAGCATTTTCGGTATGCATTGGCGAGCTGTAAACCGACTGAGGTTGTGCAGACACGAAAGTGCTGGTTGGAGGAGTCCATCTGGGCAGCTGGTGTCGCCATCTTTATAGACGGTTCTTTTTTCTTAGTCCTACTTCTGAAGTGCCTTTTTACACATGATGCCGAATGGTACGCGGGGGCGACAGCTGTACAAGGGACATCGGCTCGCTGCAGTGATGGCCATCTCTATTGAGGTAACACCACATGTACTTGCCGCCGTTCTTAACACGCTCTAATTGGGCAGCCGGTACGACTAGTTCCTGAGCTGCATGCACCGATTGATTGTGTGCATGGAACTACCCCGCATTCTGGTGTGTGGGAGGTGGGGTAACGATGGTTTGCATACTCAATCAAGAAGCAGCATCGCGAATACCGAGGTATGTTGCGCGCACATCACGAGCGCAAATCCGTTTCAGCATCTTTCCTTTTATTGAAACCGCGGTATTGGCTGTCTAGCGTGTTCAGTAATTCAGAACAGAAATCAAACAGTCCGTAACGCCAACGCAGAATCTAAGGTAACCAAGAATGCTTGCAGTATTTTCTCTGTTTCCCGCTGAAATTCAAACCGATTCTCGCTCAGGCCAGATCTGAATTTTGTCTGAATCCTCACTTCAGGAGAGTACAGTCCAACTACAAATAGTAACGACTCATACATGCCATCGATGTCTATCACGTTGGGATCAGCTTCAGTGTTTCTAGAAGCATCTCTACGCAGCCTCGACGTTTCTCTCCATCCTTCCTCTTTATCGCACAATGTAATGGCTTGTCTTCAAGTTTGTTCCTGAGAGAACAGAGGTCGACCTCGACTTTGAACTCCAAAAGCAAGGCTGCACACGTGACATTGCCTTCAATTTTAAATGACACCGGATAACTCCAGGAATTCACCGTCGCATCCCGCCATTGATGAAATGCAAGGGTTTTCCTTTTTGCTAAGGTGACTCGTACGGTTCCCGTAACTGGTGAGTCGACTTGCCTCGTATAGTGCTCGTCAAACACCTGATCCTTTCCCCAATTTGCTGGCCAATTATTAACTCCATCTCCTCGTTGTGTTTGGATTGGCTTGCCTTCCAGGTGTTGGAAAATTCCCCCCAGACATTTTGAATGACCGCGTCACGCCGCCAGCAGTGGAGAACTTGCTGAGCGGTCCTGCTTTGACAGGTCGGCCCGATTTCCGCAGGAGGGCTTACTAAATCGACACTGCCTTCATACACTGACTTGTACAACGCAGGCCATCCTACAGCATTCTCAGCGTAGTCGATATGCTTGAGGTCTTCAAGGCGACCAAGGACCTCTTTCGCAACAATAACATTTCCTGGACAAGCGGCTTCCCATAGATACTGTTGGCCATCATTATCCTCGACACATACATCAGCTCCCATTCTGATGAGTATCTCAGCCGTTGCCTTCGACTCTTCATCCTTACTTTAGAAGACCGTGAAGGGGCGTCTCGCCATCACCATCTTTCGAGTTTGGACTGAGCGCTTTGCTGGCGAGGATATACTTACATATCACGACTATTCGACTTGTGACGGCGTAATATATCAAAAACCACTCATCATTCCCTCTTTCTGGGGTATTGAGCTCTGCGTCGTGGTTCTAGACAATATGCTTGATTTCGTAGAGGGGAGCACATTCGTCGATAAAATTGATCACAGAAGTTTGTCCCTTGCTACCTTAAGTATTGACCATGTCCGCTGATCTTTCTACAATCTCTCTCAGCCTGATCCGGTCTCCGTAACCTTGACATGCTATATGGAGAGGTGTGTCCCCTTGCTCCTCTGCTGTGGAAAGGCTGTCACCCGTCTGAATGAATCGCTCTATCAAGACGACCCGCCCGCATTTGGTAGTGTAGTGTAAATTTTTAGCATAGAGTTTGGGTTGTTCATCAACAAAGCATCACTTGAGCAACACTCGAAAGGTTGGAGGGCGACTGTCCATAAAGGTCTCCGCCTGAGAGTAGAGTTCGTCCCACAATTCTGTGTAGATGGTGTAGTAACATTCGCGAGATATATCGAGACCCTCAAGACCGTCCTTGACAACCTGTTCGCCCTCTTGAAGACTATGTAACTGAACCGTCCTCAAGCAAACCTCGCAATTGGGAACTCTCCTATGTGCAACTTCGCCGATCCATATGGCACTAACTCCAACCTTACCTTCTTATCCCGATCCACATATACATCTGTTGGAGTCTCTACCGCTGTCCCCTGCTCAACCGGCCAGTCGATCTCATATCCATCAACCCAGATTACTGTGGGCTGGGAGTCTGTCAAAAAAGCTGATTTTCGTAAATCGACCTCCCCGGACTGCAGCGTTTCCACTTCTATTGTCTCCGGGTCGATGGCGAAATTCCACGAGGAAAGGGGGTCGAGGACGTAGTCAGAGGCACGCGGGTCAGTTTCGGATGCAGGCAGCGGCGTGCGGTCTGTGAAGTTCAATGGCTGATGAGATGAAGAGTTGAATTGGATAGACAAAGCGTAGAGCAGTGGACCGAAGTAGATGGAAACAGTCCCGTCGCGCTTTGACACACGGGGCTCAAACGGAAGGTTGAGATTGAAGGACGTGACGCCTTTGGGTACAGCAATTTCTTGGAGCCCGGACTCGCCCGGTGTGGTGATGAGCAGGTCGCTGCTGTTGGGCTGGCTGTAAGTGGAGTTAAGCTGTTGCGCCCATCCCGGAATTCGAACCGCAAAGTTGAAAGCCGTCTCGGCTTCGATCTCATAACGGAAGAGACCAGCAAAGGGGTACTCGGTGTTGCATGTTACTGGACACACATATCAGAATGAAGCTTCCTTCGCGGTAAATTGGAAAGACCTTTGATGTGAGAGCCGTTTACATCTGTCTCGATTGTAGTTGGCCCAAGCAGGACATGGGCAATTGGCACTTCCCCGTATTTCACATACGACGAAGCTACATATTTTGGGTAACCCTGAGGATGGTTTACGGTGCAGCACGGCTTCAAAGAATCCTGTTAGTCATGCACGGGGCCTGCTACATTTGAAATGTATATCAGAGTTAATAGAGCGCGTGACTTACGAAGTTGGGCTCTAAGCCGAAAGAATTGCTATACGAAACAACGTTGAAGAAAGGATTTTCTGTAAGGTTTCTAGCCCAAGGTTGATTCGTTTGCGTCACGTATTGATGAGACCACCCTTTGAGAGATCAGCTAAGCTGGTGGAGAATCGGGCACAAGGTGCGTTCCTTACAGTCATGGCTGATAGCTGCTGGGAGAGCATTGAAAGCTGCCAGCTCGGCTCGGTCCGCGAGGTCATTTGTACCATGGAAGCGGTACAGGTAAGCGAATGAAAACATGGACTCAACTACCGTGCAAAGCTCTGATCTACCAGACGGGTAAGCTACATCTCGACTGAAACTTGAGCACACCAAGCAAATCCGGCAGATCTCGCCAGAAGGTTAGCAACATACCCTCGCTGGGAATTGTGACCACCAAGGTGCTCGTCGGCAATGATTACTCCTGACCGGGATCCGTGGTACTCTGTGGTCATTTGAACGGCGTCATGTGTTTGCTGGATGAGGCTTTGGTTGTTTGTCAATCTGTAAAGTACGGTCGGATAGCGCAGACCTTTAAGCCAGGTTAGTCAAACGCCCCATGCATGCCATGGCCGAACTTTCCTTGAGCGAGGTTTACACCGTGTGTGAAGCTGCTTGTTTTGATATTCGGTGTGCCAACTTTTGGAAATGTCTTGTTAGTAAAGAACGTCGTCCAGTCCCTTCTGCCCTCCCTCCCTCCTTCGAACATCAGCTGCATGGTTTCCCAGATAGTGTCAGAATTGTTTTGAGGGTGGTTTTCATAGAGCCACATGAGAGACATGGGAAGCTCGTGCGTGCGCGAAAGACCAAATTTGAAGGGATCGAAGTTGTCGCCTTCCTGCTGGATGAGACCAGTAAAATTCGATTTCAGCATCTGGTTCGCCAGTGCGACGAACCTATGCATGGCGTCGACGATGCGCTCTGTCTCAGTGGGATCTGCCTCTGCGTATTGCTATACGTGCAGTCAGCGTGCTGGAACTGGTGGTCTGCGGATCTCGCACGTCATACCACGAGACCAAAGAACAACAAACTCCGCGCCCAAATGCCTCTGGTTGACTTTTCTTTCTCTGGACCCAGCCATCCATCGTCGGCCTGGTGACTAAGTGTGTAGTCAAGAAAGAATCTTGCTTGATCCTTCAACCTGGAGTCGCCTGTGATCCATGCCAATGGCACAATGTAGTTGAACCAGTACGGCGCTGATTCATGAAGCTCGGAGTATTCGTGATCCCCTCCAAGCCATGTCGAATGGGCAACGAATCTGTAGAAATCAAACAGGCGTCCCGCGAGTCCTTCCGCAGAGAGTGAAAGCTGGTCCTCTAGCCAGCCCTGAGCTCGAACTGACCCGAGAGCAAACGTCTCGAACTTGAAACGGGCGAGAGCTGAAATGAGTCAGTTCGCAATTTTGTGTTGTAATGGCAAGACGGCTACCAACATTGAACGCCATCCAGTCCATTCCCACAATGCACCATGAGCAAAAGCAGGTATACGATGTTCAGTACTGTAGAGATGTGGAAGGCCATCGTTTGTCTCCAGTAGATATTTTCTACTCGAGAATTCACAAACCGCGCAAATTTAAATCAGTGAGAAACAATATGTCATTCGGAATACTACAAGCCAGCCATCGGCGTTCGGGACAAGTTACGGAAGAAGAAAACGCAACGCAGCGGACAATAGTCCGAGACTTCCTCCGAGGTACCAACAGGCGATCGCGTCAAAGTTCCGCTAACCGACGCGGCGCCGTCACCAAGCTCATTTACCCGTTTTTTTTTTTTTTTTTTTTGCTCGTCTTTCTTCCTACCGCTTACATTCCTCCCAATTCCGTTACTTCATTCCGTTTCGTTGCCATTTTTCTGCGCTTCTTCTACTTCCATCTCACTTCCATCTCACTTTCATCTCTACATCCCGCTTATGGCATTCTCAAACCTTGCCATCGGTGGCGACGACGGCGGCGTCGCTGAACAATGACCTTCTCCCCAATCCTTCCCAAATGCCGCATCTGACGTCAATTCGCCGCTAAAACTCGAATCCATCATCCCCTCTGACTACCGCCACTACCACCAATCCTTTCCATCCCGGCTCCATCGTCTTCCCTTGCCACCAACGGCCGCGACAGCTCCAAGTGACGATGATGGACACCGCCGGAAGCAGTTCATGTCTCGGTCGAAGAACTTCCCAACTGCAGGAATAATGCTCTACTTGTGCCTTTTGTCTGCCTTTTGTCTGTGGTGGTGCTGTCTGGTGAAATGGGCGCAGTTCGCATTGGGCGCGGATGCCACCGGAATTCCCGACTGCACTTCTGACACGCCTGAAACCACCGGACTATTATCTGGATAGTATCTTCTCTTGAAAGGCCTAGGCTTATGTTTTAGAGTAATTACTGTCAATTCTAACGACTAAACAAATTTAGTACGAGTCGTATTTGATAAAAACACGACGAGATACGGTAGCATAGCTTCTTCGCATTTAAAAAGAGGCGTCAGACATGCTAATCAGCATCTCCTAGCTCAAACTATCTTTACAGATGGGTGTCCTTCGTGTTTAATAGGGTCCGCAGGGATCTCGGTCATGTTAAGTCGTATACAATTTCTTTTATAACTTTATAGGCCTATCAATCAGACGATGCTGACTTATGTACCATGTACGCCGGAGAATTCTGCAAAATATCCGGCATCCCCGCGGTAGCTTAGCCCAGCATTTAAACTTCTAGAGTCCACCACCCCTCGAACTTGGGCAATCCTCCGTCTCTCGTTGATTTTCCAAACATACCGTCACTCTCTTTTCCCCCTCTTTCAGAATGCATTCTTTTGTTTCTGTGGGGAGCGTTAGTGCTCTCCTGTCGATCCTTACGTCCACCGTCACAGCCAAACCGCTTGGCCCCCCACACTCTCTCGGAAACAGGATATCAGTTGGAATCGAAATCGAGACCAACGATGTCCAGTACACTCGCGATGCTTACTGGCATGGCGAGACTTTCTTTGACAACTTCGACTTCTTGACCTCCAAGGAGTTTATGCGTGATCCGACGCTCAACCGCTCTGATCCGACCAACGGATTTGTCAACTACGTCGACGAGAGCACTGCGATCAACTCAAGCCTTCTAGAATTCACTGAAAATGGAAACCCGCGCTGGGGCGTTGACACAACCCACAAATACAAGCTTGGGGCCGACTGGGGGAGGCCAAGCATTCGACTTGAGAGCAAAGACAGCTGGACCCACGGTCTCTTCATGGTCGATATCGCTCATATGCCAGGCCAGTCCTGTGGCGTATGGCCTGCTTTTTGGACTCTTGGCTCCGGAGCCTGGCCATACAACGGGGAAGTCGATGTGCTGGAGGGAGTCAACCTGAATCCGAATAACCAGTTGACCCTGCACACATCCGACAACTGCACTATGGCCACGCCGCCGGGCTCGTCGCTTTCTCCAGTAACCGATCCTCTCAACAAGACCTGGACTGGCGGCCCTTTTGCGTCTGGAGCCTGCTCGACCAACTATAGCTCCTCCGGCTGCTACGCCAAGACCACGATCCCGAACAACTACGGCGACGACTTCAACGCCAACGGCGGCGGCATCTACACGATGCAGTGGACCAGCGACTTCATCAAGATCTGGTTCTTCCCCCGCGACGGTATTCCTCCGGAGGCCCAGTCTGCCCTGAACGGCGAGTGCGACTCCCCCGACGTCTCCAAGCTCGGGCCGCCGCAGGCCAACTTCGTCGGCGGGCGCGGGTGCAACGTGGATGCGCACTTCAAGGAGCACCGCCTCATTTTCGATACGACTTTTTGTGGAGACTGGGCCGGCAACGCCTGGCCGTCGACCTGCCCGTCCGTTGCCGGGAAGAAACCGTACGAGTCATGCGCAATCTACGTCGGAGAGAACCCCCAAAAGTACAAGGAGGCGTATTGGGAGGTCAACTCGATCACGGTCTTCAAGGAAAAGCTCGGGTACTAGTTGGCGCAAGGCTGTCCCGTTCTTCGATTGGCCTAAAGGGTCTTCGGCTTCTTCGATTTTGTTCTGTCTTATCACCTTTATTACCTGGCTTTCTTGTACCATGTTAACCCGTCGAAAGACTCGCAGATGTTGAGCTTGAGCTTCAAACTGGGGCCGCCATGGTGTTTAGGCAGGGGATGTATGAAATAAGAAATTTGAAAACTCATTTGAGCACTTGCGACTCAACGATTCCAGTACAATGTGCCACCGTGAAGCTGCCCAGCGTCCCGGAAATGCAAAGCCGGAGATTGGTTGGTAAGTCCTTAGAAAAAGTACTAAGATCTCCAACAAGCGTGTTACTAGACGACCAGCGTTCTTACGCCGAACAAGGAGAAAAAGAATGGTGAGTTGGATGCAGCCCGGATCACAGCAACAACATCTCCACCAGCAGCTCGCCGTTTTCCATTACACAGAATGGAACACCCGAACCCAGAAACCGCCGCGCAGCCCGAGGCGGCTCCACCAGACGAGCACTTCCTCAGTCTCGGCTGGTGCCCCCACCAGACCGAGCAGGTCAAGCAGACCTACCCCCCAGCCACCATCGCCTACCTCAGCACGCTCGACCGCCGCGGCCACCGCCCCCCGCTGCGTCGACTACGCCTGCATCGTCGCCATCATCGCCGACGGCGGCGTCCTGCTCCTCCGGATCCACGACGACGCCCTGGAGCGCAGCAGCCCCGGCGGCGGCGACGAGCAGCAGCGTCTCAGGCTCGAGGTCGTCCGCCGGACCGCCAGCTCGCGCTACACGGCGCTCTCGCACGACGGGCTCGGCAACCCACGCGCCAACGCGCTGCCGGCGTGCCAGGTGCGGGCCCTCGCCCGGCGCGTCCGGGCGCTTCCGTGCGACAGCGAGAGCGGCGCGTTCGGCGTCGGCCGCCTGCTTGAGGTCGACAGGGCGCGGCAGAGCTTCGCGCCGCTGTTCTGGATGGACACGCTGTGCGTCCCCGTCGGCGCCGCCGGGGCGGCGGTGCTGGTGCTGATGCTAGACGCGGAGCTGCTGCGGTGTCGGGGCTATATCTATTACTATAGCGTTTTTTTTACGGTTGGCGTAGCGGTTTTTATACGTGAATTAAATTTTAAAGGCGTCTACCTTAAACCGTAGGTAAGATGCGGCTGGTTCGCTTTACGTGTTCTACTACTACCACCATTTCTACCACTGCTACTGCTGCTACTACTGCTACGGAGGCTCTTAGCTCGCGGCGTAGGGGAGGAGAAATGCCACTATGCATTAGCCATCCGGGTGCCGGGTGCCCGCGAAAATTCGGGTCCGCCGACGCGGGTCGCTGCAAATCCGGGTCACCCGAATTCTACCGGCCGCCCGCGTGCTTGTTCACCGCCCGAGCCCGCCGTTAAAAGCCCCATACAATTCACCCGTTTGGCGGCGACGAACCGATCCGCTACCCGCCGGCCGCCGCAGCGCTTTTCGCGTATTCACGAAAAGTGCTTCGCTTCCTACCTATAACGGTAGGCTCCTTCCACTAAGCTTTGGAGTCACTTAGCAGGTCGGGTGAACCGTAGGGTTTACCTTAAAGAGATAAGAGAGGAAAGACAATGATTAGATAAGAGAGTATTACGTGATTGTACGATGCATAGTGAGCCGATTACCTCTAACTAAAGAGTCTTGATTAGAACTTTAAGTTGACTACGAAGGGTTAAGAGTCTAGCTAACGAGTATATCTATATACTATAGAAAAGTTAGTTATAATTTAAGAAGTTCTTATAAGCTCTAGCTCGTAAGGGCTTAGATTGAGCCGTTATAAACTCGGGCTCGTAAGAACTTACTATAGATCGTACGTAACTTAGACGCTTAGAACGTTTCTCGAGCTTCTAAACGATTATAATATCGTACTATATCTTATTCGTTCTTCTTCTATTTATTTTTTAATTTTTTATCTTTATATACTACTTTAAAACGATTATATATTTAGATATTTAGCTTTTAGCTTAATTCTACGATTTTTCGTTTCGTAGAAGATTCTCTAGTTCGTACTTTCTTTTAAAGTTATTACGTTTTTATAGATATTCTTTTCGTACGAACTTTAGCTACTATCTACTAGTATTTTTATACGCGCCGTTATTTTATATCTTTTAGATTTTCGTATAAAATCTAGAATCGTATAACTTTTTCGCTTACGAGACTTATTAGTTCTTACGATAAGTTTTTTTATACGGGCTTTCTATTCTTAAAGTTATAAAGTTCGTATTTTTAGAGTTCGTAATACTACTTCTTCTTTTAGAAATCTTTAGTCTAAAAATTATTCTAGATTTCTACGATATATATCGCGTTGTTAGTAGTCTTTAATCTTTTTCTTTCTTTCTCTAAATAAGTCTTTACTATATCTTTTAAAAAGCGTTTTTTTACTAAGATCTCGAAGATTTCTTTTTATTTTTATCGTACTACTTTTTATTATTAGAATTTACTTCGTTAGATTTTACGTAACGGCGTTAAGATAATCTCTTATACGAATTATCTAAAGTATTCTTCTTCTTATATTTATTACGCTAGAATTCGAAGAGAAGAAAAGAGATAGAAACGTTAGAAGAGATATAGCGCGTTAAAAATTTACTACTACTATCTAAGATATTACTAGATACGATATTTAGAGAATAGTAGTCGTAGTTAAATAGAGAAGATAATAGAAGAGGTATAAAATAATAATTAGAATTAACTACGAAGATTCTATCTACTATAAATAAGTATATTTTATATACTATAATTAGCCGCTAGTTAGCTAGACTATAGTATTAGTATAGATAGTAGAGTAACTAGTAGCTAAGAAAGATCTACTTCATAGAATTAGGCTATTAGCTATCTAAATAGATTAGATACGTCTAGAGTTTTAATATAAGATAATTTAATTCGTCTATAAGTTCTACTACGCCGCTTAACCCGTATTCTAATTTTATAATACTATTTTTTCTCTAGATAGCTTTCGGCTTAAAAGCTTTCTTATAAGTAGATATATCTTCTCTAGTTTTATATTAAAAGTACTAATTTCTTATTATAGTTTTAACTTATATTTAGCGTTATATTACTTTAGTCTAGCGTATCGTAGTTCGTTATCGTAGAATTTTCGCGGCTTTCTTTTATATCTACTACGTTCGTTTAAATTTAGTTTATTACGCTACTTTCTTTTATTTAACTTATTTTAGATATACTAGAAGAGGTCTTATATCGTACGAGACGATAGCTTCTTCGGTTAATACTAAGTATAAGTAGAGACTTTCTTTTTTCTTTAGTACTAGCTAACGGTTTATTACTAGTTCGACACTTAGATCGGGCTTATAAGAAGTTAAAGCGTTAGCTTAAAGAGATAGCTATAGAGATTAATTAAAATAAGAAGATCGCTAATACTACTATAGCTACTACTAACGCGGCGGCTTAGACGGCGTTAATAGCGATCTAATACGCTAGTCGCGTAGCGAAGCGGTTATAAATTTATTAGTAAAAAAAGCATCGGTTACGTTTATTACTTCGATTTATAGAGTAGCGTAATATAGATCTATTCTTCTATAAAATACGATAGTTAGAGTAGAAAAAGTAGATAAAATAGAAGACTACTATTCGAAAGAATTATTCTTCTCGTAACGTTCTCGAGGCTTTAAATAAGAGGGCTATATTATACTTACTTAGTAGGTCTAGCGGTAACGTAGTAGTCGCTAATAGCGTAATTCTTTAATATACTTTTATTAATTAGTTTTAGATATTTCTAACTTCTTCTTCGAATTTTACGTTATAGAAGAATACTCTAGATCTAGATGGTTTAAATTTTATCGGTAGAAGTTCTCGAGAAGTTCTAGATAATTAAGATTCGATAAGAATTTTTAGATATTTTTTAAGTCGTCGTAGTTTTTCTACTTAACGAGATATTTAAGCTAACCGTTAGAATTCTATTTACTATTTAGAATTTTTTCGACGTTTTATTTTAATACGTCTTCGGGCTAAATTTCTTTCTTAAAATATTCTAGTATCTAGGGTTAGGGTTAGGGTTAGGGTTAGGGTTAGGGTTAGGGTTAGGGTTAGGGTTAGGGTTAGGGTTAGGGTTAGGGTTAGGGTTAGGGTTAGGGTTAGGGTTAGGG